>MU132242.1:0-15815 GCA_015039395.1 Ceratobasidium sp. AG-I
TCCGGGGGATTAGGTAACAGGCGCCAGGATCATGTGACCTAGGAACTGTTCCGATAGGCGCCGGATAAATTCGACAATAAGGGAATAAAATCAAGGGGGTCGATCCAGGGATGCGACACAGTGATCCCATGGCTAGTTCAAGAGTATGATGAAATTGGCAATGCACCAATTTAAGGATGTCGGCCGGGTAGAAGCCGGGAATCCGACCCCTGAAGGCTGTGCCCGCGCTCGGCAGCGGGCACGCGGGAATCCGCGGGAATCCGGCAAATGCCCGCATTTTTGCAAGCATCCGCAGGCAGGCGGGTCTTGAGTACCTTAAAACCCATCACATCTACATGGTTAAGGGCTCATTAAATGCGCATAGATCAGGGGACTCTGCCTATATACATTACATATTTCAAATAAATTTGTAACACACTCAAATATGGGAATTACAATCCAGGAAATGGCGAATTGTGCACGCTAGCCGCGCACAGACCGCCTAAACCTAGTGTGAGGGCATATTATATATTTAGAGATCTTTATTCATGTTTGTGCCAAGTTTCAGCCCAATCCAATCATAGGAAGTGTCTGAACTGTTGCACAAATCTGGAAATACCCCTATTCCCCTCTAAAGTCTTGCTGTTCACCAGCCAGGCTCTTCATAATCTCAGCATTATATAGAATGTCATCTGATCACTTGTCTATACAAGCTCTGAATTTATCACATCTACTGAACATTTGAGAACATGTGTATTCCTTATAGGTATTCCCGTAGGAGCTATCATAGTCATACAAGGCTGGTACATAGGACATGATGAATGAACAAAAGTTTAGAAATTGAAGCACATCGTATATATGCGCAATTCAATCCTGAGTAGAATGTACTCATTGGAATCTCCTCAATTGCTCTTGTTCTGGCCCCAGACTGCATCTAATACCGGATTTCCCCCTGTGGAGCACCAATTCTCCTATTTCTATACCTTCCAGGGGTCCCAACATCCTGATATTTGGGATCTGGCATCCTGTAACGTGGAAGAAACGATTGCGCACAGGGGAGCGGCATATCTACAGTCAATTTCCTTAGTGCATGTGGCGCATTTTTAGGGGTAAATATCCCCCAGGAGTATTTCCCCCGTTTCTCCAGTGTAATTAATTATTTTGAGGGTATGATGTATATGGCTGGATAGCTGTGATTTATCTCTATTTAATGATGTATCACACTTTGCATTGTGGTGGGTTTCATGGTTGGTCAAATACAGAGTGTTAGTACTACAAAGTGACTTCACAAAAAACATGCACGCGAGAGAGAACGGGTGAGCGGAAAAAATGAAATGAATTGCATTAAATAGCTGGATGCGGGTTGCGGGTGTGCCCACATAACGGCGGGCATTGGCGGGTTTTACGGCACTTAATCGCGGGAATCCGCGGGCAACCCACCGGGAATCCCTGTGATTTTGCTCGTGCCTGGGGCCGGGTTTTTCCGGGTTTTTCTGGGCAGAATTCCCGCAAAACCTGGGGCAGGGTTACCCGGCCGACATCCTTAACCCAGTTGGGAAATGACCCAATCAGGCAACTACTAGTGCCATATTGGGTGATAAAAAATAATACCATTTCTGTTTCTTTATTCAAAGCCTCTTTCCTTTTTTAGTACTAATTACTATATTGGGTTAGGCTGCTAGGGATCTGCTAGATTATGCTAGATACTGCTAGATACCTGCTAGATACCTGCTTATCTAGCTGCATCTAGCTGCTAGATAGGCATGAAAGGTAGGCCTCAAGCAGATCCCACGGGCCTTATCTTATCTGCAATCAAATCACGTGACAGGCGTCACGATTGCCTATGTACATGCACGAAATAATGAGAAATTAAAAAATCGGACTCCGAAACCTTCTTCAGGGCTTGCTAAAACATAGTGTCAAAAAAGAATCAGTTTAAACTGTTGAGTATAGCATAACTAGTACACTTGGGAAGGTGAGGCTGACCGTGGGAAATGAGTGAGCCACATGACCATGTGACTCTTCAACAGCTCACGGCCATCAACAGTCCGAAAGGTATGCTCGGTAGAACACAACATGATACTAATTTACATCGTTGGTACTAACATCTTTTTTCTTCATCTTGTGCTCAACTTCCTCCAGGATTTTTGCTGGGTATTCTCAATGGCCTCGGTATTGTTTTGCTGCCCATACGGACAATCGACCATCTAACCCCTTCGTGTACCCATCGCAAATCCTCCTGCTTCGGGTGCAAAACCTGGTGATTAAATCAGTTCTTCCAGTAAGTCTCGAGAGTATTTGAGTGATTTGAATGACTTAGTTTTGAATGTCGTCTAGCTGTACGCTATCAAGTGCCGCCTCCACATTAGAGATGTCGGGCGCGCATTTCCCGCAATTCCCGTGCTCGCACGTGGGAATCCGGCGCCAAAATCTCCATCCGGCGCCCGCACGCGGGAATGTGAGAATACCCGCAGCAACCCGCACTGCTGGCAGTACCGGCGCATTGCGAGCATTCCCGCAAGCTCCCGTGCCCGCAACGTGTCTGTAACAGCTGCGAGGGGGATTTGAGTGCAAGACATGATAAATGACTGACCTTCAAACCCATAACATCGGAAAGATGTATGGCTCATTAAATGCGCATAATTCAGCTGACTCTGAATATGCTTTCACGCTAGCAGAAATAATTTGCTTCGGTAGGGAAACGCGTGAAATACATTCTGTAAATAATGTATCACTATCGCAGCCATCACTGAAGCCCAATCAAAGAGATTCTGACAGATCTAAAGTAGCGATATACTGCTCTAGGGGCCCTAGAATCTATGTACGCAGTTGGGCGGCAATCCAATGAGCATAGGTTGAGAAATGCACAGAAAGGGGGAAACCACCCCCCTATCCTGATATCCTTGTAGTGGCAATAGAACTAAAGCAATTTAGGCAAGTTGAAATCATACATTATATTTAGAGTGCTTGGAAACCTCTGTGTACCAAAAATCTCATCTATAGGCCCTCAGGATTTATGTGAACTTATGTGACTCAAAGTCTCAAGTGTACCATAGGCTCAGAGTAAATCCCCCTTGTATGATTCACCCAATCTCAGTATGAGATAGGTTCCAAGGTAGCGAACTATGGTAAGTAAACATGCTGAGTATAATGTACTCATTGGATTTCTTTGTAGCATTCCCATTTATACTGTAGGGGGGGATTTATGCGAGGTTTAGCCCCTATTCTCACTGTATCCCCTGTTTGAGCACCTTCAAGTAGCCTGATTGAGCTGTAATTCTGTATATAGACTCTTATATGATGCTTGAATGTAAATAGTACAAGGGAGCAATGTTTCCCTGGTGAGATTGCTTAGTGCTTGTGGCGCTATTTAGGGGTAATTTCTCCCCCAGCAGTAAATCATGTATTTCACCCCCAGGATAATTTATTTTCATCATGATATGTACATATTCCGATAGCGCTGAATTATGCGCATTTAATGAGCATGATATGAACAGAATGTGATGGGATCTGGGTACACTCATTCTCCCCAGTGTGCACTTTGAGTAAGGATGTCGCCCGGGAGACCGGCACCCGGGAATTCCCGGTGCTGCGGGCGAAAATTCCCGCAAATTCCCGGCTGCGGGCAGCGAGCGCGAGCGCGGGAATGGCCAAAATTGGTCAAATTCCCGGCGGGATTCCCCGGGAATCCCGCCACTAAGCGCTCAAATGCCCGCCAATTCCCGCGAATATTCCCGCATATATGCGTCACATACTGAACTATCTAATACAACTTATTTCACATTTTTCCGCCCACCCAATCCTTCCCGCGTAGCAAATCTTCATGTAGACAGATACTAGCACTATTCTCAAGATTAGACAAACCACAAACCCCATCACATTTGGATGTTCTTTATATCATTAAATAGAGGAAATTCACCGCTTTCCAACCATGTTACATATGACCTCATAAGAAATTACTAGCATGAAGAAAAGTGGGAATTACTGCTGGGGGATATTTACCCCTGAAAATGCGCCACACCTGCTAAGGAATTTTACCGTGTATATGCGGCTCCCTTGTGCGCGATTGCTATATATATGCTACAAGATGCTATGCTCAAAATATCAGCATGTTACAACCCCTGGAAGATACTCAAACAGGGGAATTAGTGCTCATAAGGGGGAAATCCCAGTATTAGATGCAGTCTAGGGCAGGAATGAGGGCAATTGAGCAGATTCCAATGAGTACATTCTACTCAGAATTGAATTCTGCATGTATGCGATAGGCTTCACTTTCTACACTTTTGATCACTCATCTTGTACTATGTAGTTGCCTTGTATCCCTGTAGTAGCCCCTATAGGAATACTTGCAAGGAATACATATGTTTACAAGAATTCAGCAGATGAGATAGTTTCAGAGCAGTTACATATGTGTGATAAGATTCTATCATATGTAACATTGGGATCATCAGGACTTTGGTGAGTGAGCAACAAGACTTCAGGGGGAAATAGGGGTATTCTAGAGCTTTTACAGCATTTTAGACACTTCCTGTGATTGGATTAGGCTGAAGCCTGGCACATATACTGATAGGGCCTATGAAATATATATTACACCCTTACGCTGGGTCCAGGCGGTCTGTGCGTGGCCTGCGTGCGCGATTCGTATTTCTTGGGACAGTATTTGCTTGTTTTCAATAGATTAGAAATTTATTAGCAACATGTAGTATACATATTCGGGATCCCCTGATTTATGCGCATTTGTTGAGCTATATACCATGGCAATGTGACGGGATTTGAGGTATGGTGCCCGGCCTTCCCGCACATTCTCGCCATTCCCCGAGCATTTGCGGGATTCCCGGGGAATCCCGCATTCCCGGGTGCGGGAGGGAGCGCGGGCGCGGGCAGAGCCTCCAGGGGCCCAATTCCCGGGTGCGGGCAGCGGGATTCCCGGGATTTGCCCGCGCGACATCCTTACTCCATCTGCATCGGCGTCGGTGAGTTCCTCGTCAGCAGCAAACTCAAAATCGCCCCCAGTATCAACAATTCTTGCGCCAGAGAGGGCTTCTGGGAGCGGGCAAGAGGCAAAGAGAGTAAAAAATTGAGGGAGTGAGAGAAGAAAGAGGGTACAAAAAAGTGTCGACTCAAGGCTCCTAAAACATAAATAAATGACCATTTAAGCAACCTCGAGGCTAACTTAACGGAACACACTTTATTTGAGCCTAGCCTCGGCTTGCTTGAGGATTGTGATTAAGCCTTTTCATGTCACGCATAGAATCGGTAGGGGTGGTTATCATTTGGCAAGATTTTTCGTAACGCGGCGCAAGCGCTGCGTGGTTACACTTATGACGCCTACAGTAGCATTGTTGTGGCTTTTCCCGCCTGTAACAACAAGTACTTTAAGATCTGCACAACTATAAACGTCAATGTGATAATAGTGAATGAATTAGGGAATTACACCTGGCTTAAGCAATTGAGTGTTTTTGCTGCTGCGGTCTGTTGCTGAAGGCATGTCATTGGGAGGGTTTGACGTTGGTAGAGTGGATGTTGGTGGACTTAACGAATATTCATCTGGCTTTGTCACATGATAGACCACGGATGGCACCTAAGCGCCATGTTGGTCGTTGTCTTTGTCTCACTCATGCCCCAATCAACAATGCAAGTCAAAAGAATTCATGGTACATATCATTTATCACATTATGTGATCTATATAACCTGCTAACATCATCGTATAATCGTGCCTTCACGCATGGGATCACCCACAGTACTCCAGTGGACTTGCCCCTGCTGTTACACCCCTCCCTGGGGCTGTTGAATTTACTTGCAGGTTCTAGGTCGTAAAAAGGTACATCACACTTCTGCTTCCCTCATCTTACGGCTATCCATCTTACCTGCTTGTTAAACTAGTATCTGCGTTGACTGACGCATCTCAAAGCCTGACCCGCTTTTGTTTCTGGCGCTTTCACGGCTATAGTATACAACCACCAGGCACCCCTGATACAGCCGCTGATACATGTTTCTTTTCAGACTGAGAAGGCTCTAACGGGGTATGACCTAGTGAACACAAGAAATGGAAATTTAATGCTCGTGAGTTTGGCTACAAGTACTTCTCTCACGTTCCAATGTGGTAGCAGGGATATTTCATTAGCCCAATAGGCCCAAAGTCAAGCTACTGGCAACTTAAAGTAAGTTCAATCTATTCGTTGTGTCTAAGATTCTAGATTAATATCTACACATTTAGCTCACCATCGGGTCGCTGATGCTTATTGAAGCGCTGCCTCACATTGCTTGCAGATATGTCAGCAATCACTGCGTAATACAACAAGAGGACAATGCAGGTGGCAGACAGGCGCTCTCGGTGCACCTTTATGCAATTCTTGTTGGAGGGCAAGAGCAACAGAAATGACGAGGAGAATTCAGGTGATTTGTCGGATGTTAATATGACCAAAGTGGGGTCAGATGACGAGGATGAGAGTGACGAGAGTGGCATGATATATTGTGTAGTATACTATTCTATCAATATAAGTGAGATTTCATCTCAAAAATTCACCCATTGAACAACTGGGCTATAAGAACATGAGATAAATGAATAAATGGTGCCAATCAGCCTGAATTAAGGAGGCTCTCTAAACTGCCTAAATTGAGGAGCTTGGACCAAACCTGTCCTAATTATCACCAATGGCATTAAAAAAGGTGGAAAATGTCAAGACCCTCTAAATGGTGCAAATCGGCTTAAATGGCCTAAATTTAGGCTAATCCTTTTCCTGATGAACGGGGCCACTATTAGTGATCCTACCCGGGCAGGCGGCCAAGGCTGCCTGCCACCCTCTCTTGAGGCCCACAGGGCCTTACACGCCCCCGTTGCTTGTCCAGCCAAACAGCTGCATGTCAACAAGAGCAGTATGTCTAAATGAGCAATTAGATTGTGTTCTCTTCAATGTTGAGATTAGAACAAAGTGGCTGGTAAGTAACAAGACTTCAAGGGAGAATAGTGGTATTCTCAGGCTCAAACAACAGTTCAGGCACTCACTGTGGTTGGATTGACCTAAAACGTAGCAGATACAGTGGCTCCAGGTGTGGGAATCTGGGCAGATAGCATGCCAACATCCTCTGTTGAAAGTGATTAACAGTCAATCTCCTATTGTGACAAACACAACATTCCCACTCTGCCCCTCTCCTCTTCCTGTCTCTCCCTTTGTATGGTCCTCTTCATAGCTCTGAGCTTCCCTCATTTAATATCTATATGCATGTAATGAAACTCCAGCTATTATATCTGAAACCAAAATGCCAGAAACACATTAGATTGCTTCATGCCAGTAGTGCCTCAAGCTAAATTGCAATTGGAATATTGCCATATATGAGAAATTAGTCCAAATGTGAAATAACATTGAAGGTCAAGGAATTTGCAAAGATCTCCAAAAGTTAAATACTCATGGTCAAATTTGGAATTGCCAATTGCAGACCAAAATAGGCAACTGATCAAGCAGGTGTGACTTTAAAAGGAATCTGTCTATTTTAGGACCAACATCAGAACTGTTCAACAGACTAGCACAGACCATGTGGGAGCCATTTGAACCCAACTGATATCACATGATCTGGGGGTTGAGCAGGCTGAGCCTGGTGGTCACGTGACCTGAGGGTCCAGCAGGCTGAGCCTGCTGATCATGTGACCTGAGGTGCCAGCAGGCTGAGCCTGCTGATCATGTGACCACAGGGTCCAGCAGGTTGAGCCTGCTGATCATGTGACCACAGGGTGGAGAATGCCTAGCTGTCCATCAGGTGACCTGCAGTGTCACCTTAGTAACCAGTTGGTCACTGGCTAAATAAACTGGTGTGCTGTGGGAGACACATGGTGGACAGCTCATAGTTGGCTTGGAGTCTTGATATGTTGAAACCATACCCAAGAAGCAGACTGGTATCCTCAGAATACCTGTCTGCAGGTATCCTCAGGATACCAGTCTGTTTCTTGGGTATGGCTTCAACATATCAAGACTCCAAGCCAACTATGAGCTGTCCACCATGTGTCTCCCACAGCACACCAGTTTATTTAGCCAGTGACCAACTGGTTACTAAGGTGACACTGCAGGTCACCTGATGGACAGCTAGGCATTCTCCACCCTGTGGTCACATGATCAGCAGGCTCAACCTGCTGGACCCTGTGGTCACATGATCAGCAGGCTCAGCCTGCTGGCACCTCAGGTCACATGATCAGCAGGCTCAGCCTGCTGGACCCTCAGGTCACGTGACCACCAGGCTCAGCCTGCTCAACCCCCAGATCATGTGATATCAGTTGGGTTCAAATGGCTCCCACATGGTCTGTGCTAGTCTGTTGAACAGTTCTGATGCTGGCTGGCCTCAAATCATGACATGAAAGGCAGAACCTCAGCTTGTAGACCCAAAACACTTTTTGCGTTTTGCTTTTGACATCCCTAAAACCCTAACCCTACCCCTTAACCTAACCCTGAGCCTGAACGCGCCGGAGAAGGGGGGCGGCTTGGCGAACGAGGGCCAGGAGAGGGATCGACGGGAGCCGGGATTGCAGCCGGGGCTGTGACCTCAGGACGGGGAGAGGAGGGAGCGGAGGAATCGGGAGTGGCAGGTTGTCGCGGCGCTGGATCTGGATCAAGTAGGATTAGTTAGTAGTTGAATACGATATACACCGAATAAAACAAGACATACCATTGGCGGGTCGAGATGCCCCGGAGCCGGACGTAGCGAGATGACCGAGTCCGTTGGCAATGAGCACATCCGCCGGGATGCTCGGCTCACCCATTGCTGCGAGTGCCGACTGCGCATCGTGTAGCGTCACGAGTCCGCTCGAAATCCGTTGCAGCAGGTTTGTTTGCATTTGCGTGGGTTCGGAATCGAGCTGAGGGGAGGCGGACTCATTCGAGGTAGCAGTCACTTTACCTTTTCCCTTGCCCTTGTCCGGTTTTTTTCCCTTGCCCTTGTCCTGTACCTGCTCGGTCGACTCCTCGGACGGAGTGGAGTTTTCGCCCAAGGCCTTCAAGCGCTTCTCTTGAGCGGCGCGTTCGTCGGCGGCGGCGACGTCCTTCAACCTTTTCTCCTCGAGGGCGTTGGCGATATCGCGGTCCCATCTTGCAGCATCCTTCGAACCGGCCCTCGGACGAACCCCTAAATCAGGGAAAAGGGGGTGCGGCACCTTCTTGCGCGAAGCCCTGGCTTTCGGTCCTGTCGGGGCAGTTGGAGCAGGGTGCGGTCCATCGGGGTCGTCAGCCTTGCGCTTGCCGGACGTTTTTGAAGCAGAGGCCGCGGCGGCGCTGGACTCAGCGTTCTGGTCGACTTCGGCGGCGTCCGGCGCGGGTGAGGCTTTAGGCTTATTCTTGCGAGAATCCAGCTTCGAGGGCTTCCTTTTCTTCGGGGGCCCATCGTCATCCTCATCGCCTTCATCGTTGTCATCGTCCGCAAGGTCGTCGTCGAATCCAGGCATACCACGCGTCTCGCACTCCTGCGTGAAAACCTGCATCATAAGCAACTTGCCGGTTGCGTATCCTTGCAGGAATTCGTCAGGGGTGTCTGGAGCAACGATCCTATAGACAATAACGTCACGAGTCTGACCCCGACGTTGGACCCGCCCCTCCACCTGCTGCGTCTCCGATGCCGACCAGGGATGGTCCTGTATGCGGACAAGTATCGTGCGCCGTACGACGGATGGCCCGGCGGGGTATCATAGTAGTTGTTGGGCATTCGGAGCAGTGTACGATGGTTGCACACGGTAGGGTGTCGTGCGCCGCACGACGGATGGCCCAGGCGTGTGATGTGGTTATCAATAGGCATTGAGGGCCAGGTGTAGTGGTAACAGAAGACCGGGTGTCGTGCGCGGTACGACGGATAAACGGGGAGGGTGTGCACCGCGTTACAGGTAAATGACGCATACAGGCGCATTTGGTGTGCATATAGGCAGTGAATAACAGTAGTAAATAAAGTTAGTAGTGGTGTCACAGATGCGGAAACAAAATACTTACGACGAATATTACAACAGACCCGCGTTGGAGGTTCAAGCCTTGAGAGCCAGCGTTACTCAAGAGGATAACGTCGGGCCCGTCCTCACTCTGGAATCGCCTGACGGCCTCATCTCGCGCGGCGGCCTCCATCGACCCGTTGACTTGCACGGTTTCGATACCGTGCAATTTGAGTACCTGTGGTGTTGTTACAATTGAAACGTATATTAGCAGATGTTACTCGACATTTTCGTAAGAGAGACGTACGTGCGCAACGAGTTTCCAACTCTGCGACAAATGACAATATACCACGAACTTCCGCCGACGAGACTTCTTGGACTTCGTTGGCGACGAGGGCGTCTCGGGTTGCGGCCCATCAATGCGTTCGCCGTTTCGATTCCAGTATAGCACCGGCGCGTCGGCATTCTCCTCGCCCCGGTGGTGCTTAATGAGCTCGAGAAGTCGGTTGATTTTCGGGGAGGGGTCGTCTAAGTATGCTTTGACCGAGTCCATGCACTTACGCATCCATTGGTCGTCCGAAAGATCGACGTCCTCGTCTGGGCGCTCTCGCTCGAGTAACGTATGCACCAAGATTTTCTTTAGCCGGGTAAAAAAGCCCTGATAAAATGAACAGTAAACAAAAAAAATACTCCTCTCAAATAAACGTCACGGTTGTGTATTTACCTCCAAGTCCATACGCCCGTCCATCCTGCAATCACCGTCAGCGAGAAACTACATATTTGGGGGGAGTCGTACTCACCGAGCTTCCGGGGACGCCGTCTGCGCTTCCAACATATCGCGGGTGCTGTCGTCGAGCTTGATCCAAGACATGCTGACATACTTGTCTTGTAAGCTTGTCAGTGGCTCGTTGTTCAAGTCGCGCGACCGGTTGTCCCGGCGTATGAGCATCTTTTTGAGTGCCTTTCGAACGAACTCCATCGCGAGCCGAGAGGTCCAGAAAGACTTGTACGAGTTGACCTCGGTCTCGAGGACGGCTTTGTCGGTGGGGGGGCGCGCAGTCATCCGAGAGCCCGACTTGCCGCTTTGATCGTACATTGTTCGCAGGAATGCGTGGAGCTCGGGATGCTCGGGCTGGTCCTTCCAGAGCTTCATTTCCTGCTTGACGGATTTCTCGAACTTTTTCGTTAATTCTTCGCCGGCGGCGCCGACGAAGCCGGGTGCACGCATGAGACGGCCGAGGGAAAGTAGGTTCTACGAAGGATTTTATGTCAGCGCGTAGTAACAGTTAGGAGACCATGAAGAATGGGAATGAGTCAGTCGTACGCGGGGATGAGTAAAGACGGGGGTGGCCGTGAGCAGCATTCGTTGTGTGCACTGCGCGAGTAACGTGGTCATAATGTGACAGTTTTTGCCGACGTTACGATATATGTGGGCCTCGTCGAGAACGCCGAGCAAAAAGCGTTGCCCAAAGATCGAATTCTTGAGGGCTTCCGGGTCGCCGACCATAGTGTCTCCGAGAGCCGGCTTGCCTTCCATCCTGAGTAGCCGTCGACCCTCCATTATGACAGACTGTGCGGGGTAGAAGTTCAATTGAGTTATAATCACGTCTTGAAGAATTTTGCAAACGCTTACCGGAGCCTCTGCAATCACGATCGTATGCTCCGGGTGATCCCCACTCACGGCTTTCGCAAATTCGCTGTCTTCTGCAAAAAAAGCGTCGCGCTCTTGCTCGTTGCCACGGTACACCAGAATCCGGCATGCCTTGCCATCAATGGTTTTTTCGAACTCCCGTTTCCACTGAATTGTAAGCGAGGTTGGACAAATAACGAGTGTCGGGGCGAGGGGGATTTTGTCGAGGCCCATGTACTGCTTGCTGTTGCCTAAAGACCAGACCCATGTAACCGATTCAGTCGTGCGCGGCGTGACAGGATTGACCGAGTGTTCGTCCGAGTTCGCCAAGAAGTATCACGCGAGTGGGGTTTTATACGAGCGTTTGCGCCAGACGTCGTGCGAGGCACGACAGGGAGGGAGAGGGGGTTGGTCCCCAAAGTTGGCAACGAGGAGTCGGATCCCCGGCGAACGTGTCGTGTGTGGCATGACAACGTACGCGGGACAGTCATCAAATGAGTCCGTGACATACAGCGTGAGTGTCAGTCCCCCAGTGTCGTGCGTCGCACGACGGTGGTGAGTGGTGAGTTGGCGCCCAGCGTTCCAGGTTAATCCATGGGTCCATTCAGCACGTCGTGCCGGGCACGACAGATGGACGTTGCAGTTTGACGGGTATTTTCAGACGGTCGTGGTTGACGATTTGATTTTTCAGGTAAATCAAACATTAGCCCACTCCCGTCAGCGGCATGCAGGCGAAGCACGCACCTAAGAGTTTTGGCCACTTGAAGCCCTGTTCGTCGTCCTCGGTGTTCGGCCAGCTCGGCGCTTGTTGCAACACAATTAGGTGCCACAGCATTTGGATTACCGTAATGACACCGATTGTCTTGCCCAGACCCACTTCGTCGGCGTTCAGGGTCGGCATGCCTCGGAAGGCGTTGACGATAGCGGCCACGGCGCTGACCCACTGATGCCAGGACGGTTCAATCATCGGCTTGCCGTTTTCGTCTTCGGCCCGACCCGGCAGACCCGCTTGCAGACCCATTCCCTTGATCAGCTCGGCCTCGGAATAGCCAACGAACTCCTGAACACCAGCATCTTTTTCGAACAGATGCGGGTCGAAAGTTTTCAAGGGCCCCGACTCGTCTTCAGGTGCTGCATCTTCGAGAACGACGACGTCGCGGGTTGGTGAGAAAATATAATCCCGGTATTCTTGCCAAATTGAGTCCATTTCGCCGTCGGTCAGGCTCATCCCACGTTTGTTGGACCGGGGAATTTTGACTGCTAAGATTAATACGTAAAATCATGATACATACAAACATGGTATACACTCACTTTTCCCGTTCACCCACTTACGACCCATCGTCTCCAACAAGGCCTCCACTCGCGGACGCCAAGTCCCTGTCGTCTCCGCATCGCCTTCAATTCCGATGTCGCGTTGCGCGGCGAGAATCGCCGCATATAGTCGAGAAACCGATCGCAGGGCCGCAGCCGTCGGATTCGCCTCCGCAGCTAAAAATAATGTTTTTGTTAGCTCTGTGAGAGTATTGCTAAAACCGGGCAACACTCACCATCCAAGGCAGCCGAGAGACGCTGCTCTTTTTCGGCCATCCCTTTTGCCCGTCTCTGCAACGAAGCTCGCTTCACCTCGAAGCGACGGAACGAGATCGCGCGGAGAGTGCCGACGTAGTCGCTATTGACGTGCCCCGACGGCAGGAAAACCGCCTTGCCGAACACTTGACGCATAAGGGACTTGTGGCCGTGTGACCACACTTCGTCGTATGCGCCGACCTTCACGTCGGCCTCCCGGAACGGTTGGTTCTTAATAGCTTTTTGATGGATCTATTATGACAACAGTACCCGTAAGTATGACTCCAAGCTACACATAAGTGATCGGGACTTACCAGTCTATCCCGCGCGTCACGGTACGCCGACGCCCCAGAGCACCCAGCGTCTATCATCAAGGTATCTAGCTGAGTATACAGACCGGTCGGTGCCCCAAAAGTGTTCAAAATGACCCAAGCCCAATCCTCATACCCCGGGGCCGTGCGCAAAACTGTTTTTTCGAAGTTGTCGAACGCCGGGATCTTCTCGAGCATCCGAAACTGCTCGTCGCAGTGTCGAAGAAACTGCTCCGCGCCCTCGGCCCAGTTGGGCCAGGCGGCCCGGACCTTGGCAGACAGCCCTTTGCCGACATCTCCAATCGGCGGGACCGAAAGACCTTGTTCGGGGTCGATCCCCGCCAACTCCTGAAAACGAACGTTGTCGAAAGGGAACCCGGCCCAGAGGTTGCCGCCGGGTGGCGGGGGATATCCCTGTTGGTACCGCCAATGCAGGCAGCAGTTTGGCGAGTTGATCGAAGGCATGTCGTTTTGGTGTGAAAAAGTTAAAAAAGTTAGAGTACAAGCGAGCAAAGAATTTTCGGTGTTGCTGAATGGGGGTTTGAACGAACGTTCCATTGCCCTTTGGTATTTCAAGCGTTCTAAGTGCTCCCTTACTCGACATGAGGCGAGCCTTTCATGAACATGAGGCATTTTTTACAATGCATTCTCCGTCAGTTTCTATTCTTTTTAATTCTTTGATGTCACTTGTCACAGAATTCAAGCCCAGAACGACCTAATCTACACTCCCATCATGATTGAACAATAAGAACCGTGCTGTCGGGTGTTCCTGATTGTCAAAAGTTACCTCATGTTGATACACGCAAATCTTCTTGTGTGTCATTACTGCATGTCGTCATAATAATGCGTGGTGAAATACAACCCGTGGCTCCGGTGTACATGACTGATTGAATTTGCTGCTATATATGGCCTTGATCCGGAGTCTGCTTGAGCAATGTCTAGACCAACCGAAGCTCCGTGGCGCTGGGTCTGATCGGCCACCGGTAGTGTCACGCGGCGCACGACAACTTGTCCGGGCCTCATAACAACGTCACCCATGTGACGCACTTTATCTGCCCCCGGAACAAACCAAATCTGGACCTATCCTAGTGTGTCGTGCGCCGCACGACGCCCCCCACGCGGCCGCTGTAGGCCGTCACACAGTTGATGCGCCACACTTGGCCACTGCGTGACAGACATCTGTCTCTAGCACCAGATTGTCGTGCGCCGCACGATACCCTGGCCTGGTCATGGTCTGCTGTGACTCCGATCACATAACACTGTGACAAGTCCAGACTATGGCATGTGGACTATTGGACTTGCTGTCACGCCGCCGCGACACTCGACGCGTCGCCATCACCAATCAATCCCGCTGTCACTGGAGAGAAGCAACTAGCTTTGCCGCTTCTATGTTCTCACAACACGCTGAGTCCACCATACTCATTTGTCTTAATATGGACTCATAAGTCTCCGAGATCATTCCAGAAATGCCACGAATAACAATGAGAATACTGAAAATGTACCGTCCCAAATATTCATCACGCACATTATGTTTCATCAACCGTAAGCGCTCAAGTTTACATACTCACTCCAGTTTCTCGTCTCTTCTCTTATCACTGTAGCCGTTTTTGACCATCCGCCGTCAGATCTCCACGCCTGCAAGAAGTGATCAGGTTGACTCGGTCCTTTGTGAATTTTGCTGAATAAGCTATACCTAAAATCACATTTGCGTATCAATTCATACAATGCATTGGCAGTACCCGATGTCTTCGATGCTTAGAATGCCAGAAAACAAATGTCTTAAACACACGAAGCACAAGACTTACTGGTCCGGCTTTCCAAACCCGCAGCTAATTCTGCTTTCAAACATACAGGTTCCCTGATTATCCTTGTGATCTGCACTAACGCAACAGGAACGTGAGCGGATCAAGCCTACTCCATAAAGTTTGGATCTTGATGATGTTAAACATTGATTGCATAATATCTCTCAGACATGTAGTTGGACTGGAGTGCCCCTGAAAATCCAAGTTTATCTCAAAATCAACCACTCCCAGCCTTGATCATTTCCGCTTCCATTACTTCCCTCAATATAGATAACATCTAAATGTTCGATTGTGAGATGATCTTCAAGAACTCATAAGGCCTGACTATAAAGAAGCATCTCTGACTGAAACTGACCCGCTTGTCACACCAGACTATGTAAAGCCGGTATTGTAGATGCCAAATGCATGACCTTCACATGCATGTGTGAGATATGCAGTATCTCTCTACTGTCCCTTGGTTGCGTGCACTTATGAGATGTAAGGTAGACTGCACAGCCCCATGAGATGAGATATTTTGGGCGTTCCCAAAATAGCCAATCCTAAACCCTAACACATACCCAATCCTGTCGGCAGTAGTAACCCCTGGTGGCAAGCCCAAGGTGTCTGGGGTTACTCGGGTGACAGGGAGT
>MU132242.1:18195-42735 GCA_015039395.1 Ceratobasidium sp. AG-I
CGACGTTAAGATCGTATTACTACAGTATATCTGCTGGAATCCATAAGACAAACCACTCAAGTTGAGTAGTATTTCCTGAGAAACTGGTTTCTGACTTTCAGTACCTTCCAGGTCTTCAGAGAGTACGAATTTGGTTTGCCTTGTATGGATTTGGGCAAAGGCAATCATATAAAGCTTAATCTAGTTATAGTATATAGATAATCTCAGATAATCTCAGCTAACGAACGCTTGCGGCACTTAATGCGTATAAAGTGTTATAATCTCTTAAAATCACGCAGATTATCGCGATTAATCGTGCGCTGAATCGCCATCGAATTCCTGTGTATCCGCCCATAATCTAAGAAAGTATGAGTGATAAAGGCCATTTAAAAATATAATACATCAAGTATTGTATTTTAGCACATTGCCTAGCATAGTCCGCGCCTTCTCCCAAGCCTCCCTCGCCAAGGTGAGTACCTCCCTCCAGCTTCAGTCCGTGCCCTTTCCATACTAACATCCAGATCCCTGACCTCTCGCGCAATGCCGGTATTCCATCCTATGAGGTGGAGACGGGCCAGCTCTCTTGTAATCATACACTTCACTTTTCCGAACCGATAGAATTTGAGACCGTCCTCCCAAAAACCTCCGCGTCTTGTGCGCTGCTTGGCCAGACTCCGTAAGCAATACGCCCCACATGTCAATATGTCGAGGCTATGTAGCAGATGCCATGCAATATTCTCAAGGTGCCTAAGTTATAGCAGCATTTGCCGGGTCGAACGACAAGAGCTGTGGGTGGTGGACAAGACCCGTTCGGGAAGCAAGATGAGTGGTCGAGCGTACTGTAGTCGGAACTTTGAAATGTGAACGCGACCGTCTAGGTTTCGATCCTGGATTTTTCTACGTGGTGGGCCCGACGTGTTGCGGAAGTTGAAGCCTGACGAGGGCGAGGAGAGCATTCGGCGCAGGGTCACGTGATATTGGACGAGTGGTATGCGAGACTCCGTGATGCCTGCGTCGAGCAAGCCAAAAGCGAGGAGAATCGAAGACGAACGCATCGCGTGGCAAACGGGGCGCTGGAACATTTTTCGTGTGTGGGATATGGCACCTGACGTTGGTTATCGTAAACCATTCAGCGACTGGATGTACTAACCTCTGGCTCCCATCTGAGGGTGATTCTGAGAAAGAAAGGCAAACACCCTCGCCCACGATATTTACAATCTCAATCCAGCTCCATCTAGCATTGACGAAAATTTGGTCTTATTGGACCACGGCATATTGTCTCGTCGGAGACATTCGGTAACCGCAAATCCAGGAACGTCCTCCGCAGGCTGCTGGTGAAATGTCGATTATCTTTGAGAGCGCGACGGGTACGAATCCCAACGTTTATCGGTAAGGCAACATGGAAAGAGCGTAGAACGCAGTTGTGGAATGTAGGCGGGCACCGCGAGGTCAGGCGTTGGTGGATTGACTTGACGAGATGCGTGAGGTGTGGTGAGATATTCAGCTGTACGGCAAGGGAGACGTGGAGATTCAAATGAAGCATAGCGCAAGCACGGATAGATAGCTGGACGTAGATCGAAGTGCCGAAACCAGACGACGTTCTCCGAGAATAAAATTGCTCGCATTGGGTCGTTTGCTACAATCCAAGATACTGTGCGAGTGGAAAGTTTCTAGCCAAGTCTTTCTCCTAGATCTAGTCGAGGGTTGGGAGTGCCGGGAAAAGACAAAGGATTCCTGAAGAAGAGCATGATCATCGGTGAGAAACTCTTGGGTTAGGGGGTCGTCTCCCCAGTCTGTAGCGAACGACAAACGTACATGTGACAACCCGGTGAGTTTCTTCCAGTTTTCGTCGGCCAGCCACTGGAAAGTGCACAATGAGATGGCCCGATGGCGTCATTTGGAGTGGATCGATGGGTCGGAGCAGCGCTGTACAACGAATGACGGAAGCGAGGGCTAGAACATCGTGTGAGGGAACCCTGGGTGCGACGACAAATTGTGCAATAGGTTCCCCACATAGGGGAGGATGCGCTAACCAAGCGACGCGGACGGGGAGAGGGAAATAATGTGTTGGCGGTGCAAAGACCTCGGGTTGAGCCGAGCGGGAGTCGAGGTTCTTTCGCAGTCGAATGGGTGTGTCGAACGGAAGGCACAATAGGATTGATGGCCGACTTTGGGGGTTTCCAGCGAGAGTCTCGTCGACTCGGCTATCCACCATCGTTAGCCAAGGCAAGATCCAAATCAAGGCATGATAGGCATTTTCTTCACCATGACGATTAAGAGCCGTATCGCAGAGCGGAGGGGAAGACGAGCATAAGAGCCGTCCGGGATAGAGTGGACGGCAAGCTGCATTGCTACCACTTAGTTCAAGTCAGGAATAAGGAGTGGGAGATCGGTGCGGGTGCACTGCCAATGAGGTGATGCTGGTAGAGCTGGTGGCCCAGAGATTTGACTGAGACACCCAGGTGAGTTCAGCTCAGGTCCTGTCGCGTAGGAAGACTCATCGTGTGGTGAATGAGGATGGCGACGTGGTGGTCAAACCAAAGACATTGCTTATGGAATGCTCACGTGGCCAATTCGTGTGGCGGTGTCGGCGGTTGCTCATCTACCGCCGATCACTCGACCACGTCCCCGCCGCCCGCCTCACCCCCAGATCCTTATATCTTGGCCCAACCAATCAAATAAAGCTCTATTCTCAGCGTATTTCTGGCTTCAGCGGACTCTCTGTGTCATTCTTGCCTCCAAACAGCCCCAGCGCCAAGCCATGGCTACCAGGCGCACAACACCTTTGCGACAGTGGAACGTAGAGAGCTATGTCTACTCAATCGCAATTTCGCATGACGGCAAACGCGTTGCCTCTGGATCATATGATGGTCTAGTCCACATTTGGGATGTGCATACTGGCGCGCTTGTCCTAGGCCCGCTGAGTGGACATACCGGCGAGGTCCTATCTGTAGCCTGGTCACACGATGGTACCAGGCTGGTATCTTGCTCTTACGACAGTACCATCCAAATATGGGATGCACGCACCGGTGCTCCCGTAGCCAATCCAGTCGGAGGGCGTACCGCCGCGGTCAGGTCGGTGGCGTTCTCGCGCGACAGCTCCCGCGTTGTCTCTGGCTCGGAGGACAAGACTATCCGCATCTGGGACGCACACACTGGCGCTCTCATCGGCAAGCCACTTATAGGCCATACCGGTGCGGTAAACTCAGTGGCATTCTCGACCGTCGACTCCCGCATCGTCTCAGGCTCGGGGGACCACACCGTCCGCATCTGGGACGCACATACTGGCTCTCCTATAGGCAAGCCTCTCGGAGGGCATACCGCACTGATCTGGTCGGTGGCATTCTCACACGACAGCACTAGTATCGTCTCTGGCTCGTTCGACGACACCATCCGCATCTGGGACGCACGCACTGGCAATCCCATAGGCGAACCGCTCAGGGGACATACCGACTCAGTCCGGTCGGTGGCATTCTCACACAATAGCACTCGTATCGTCTCTGGCTCGTTGGACAACACCGTTCGCATCTGGGACACACGCACCGGCGCTCCTATAGGCGAGCCGCTCAGGGGGCATACCAACTTTGTCCAGTCGGTGGCATTCTCGCCTGATAGCACACGCATCATCTCTGGTTCGTGGGATGAGACAATATGCGTTTGGGAAGCGCCGCCGAGCACGCCCTCGTTTGACATGGTAACTAGCGACATGGTGAGCACTGATTCCCATCCATTACCCTCCGATCGTCATTCATGATCATACCGAAGTCTGTCGAAGACATGTTCAGCTGCCTCGTCCAACACGGATGTGCGGATGTTTCCCCTTTATTAGGTTCCGCTCAACTCTCCTTGACGCCAATCGCCAACGGAGGGTTTGGTGACGTATGGCGCGTCACTCTCGGCGATGGCTCAGTGATTGCGGTCAA
The DNA here is from genome assembly GCA_015039395.1 of Ceratobasidium sp. AG-I. Lineage (NCBI taxonomy): Eukaryota > Fungi > Basidiomycota > Agaricomycetes > Cantharellales > Ceratobasidiaceae > Ceratobasidium > Ceratobasidium sp. AG-I. The sequence continues at coordinate 22,098 of MU132242.1, forward strand.
GACCTTGCGATTGCCGAAGCTCATAGCAGGTAACGCGAAAGGTGCCAAGGTGAGTACGTATTAAATGTTACGCCCATTATGTTCTTACTTTTATAAACAACATATGCCAGCGCGCGGTACGGGAGGTTCATCACTGGTCTAAACTGCAACACCCTAACGTTCAAGAGTTGCTGGGCATTCTCGTTTTCCGAGGCGGACTTGGCATGGTATCGCCCTGGATGGATAACGGGCACCTCAAACACTATCTTTCGCAACGTCCCGATGTCCCGCGCTATCCGCTGGTTCGTACCTCTATCTTTTCCTGTGGTGTTTCCTGCGGTAACGCCTTTGCAGTGCCTACAGCTGGCATCAGGCTTATCATATCTTCATAGTGTTGAGATGGTGAGGCTCGATGATGCACTGCTCCACATATCGATATCTAACCTACTACCGGAGGTTCACGGCGACCTGAAGGCGGCAAGTATCTCATAGCTTCATCTAGTGTGGAATGTTTTGTACACGATCCGCTCACCCCATCCTTTCTCTTGTATAGAATAACGTGCTGGTGTCAGACAATGGTACACTCAAAATCAACGACTTCGACTATGCGATCCTATCCGATAGCACTCTACGCTTCTCCACTACCACAAGACAAGGCGGAGGTACTCTGCGATGGATGGCGAGTAATCCACATTCCCGTATTCTCATCTCTCACCCACGCAGTCAGGCACCCGAGCTTTTTCAGCCAGAGGGACAGAACGGAGAGGAAGGAGCCGAATCGGTAGCGTCACGAACGAAAGCCACCGACATATACGCGCTCGGAATGGCAAGTCTACCAGCCAAATCGAACCTAACCGTTTACTCACTTCACTCCCCCCAGACACTGCTGGTAGGTTTGGCGTGTCGCACCAATATTACTGACTGTACAATACCGAGTAGGAAATTATCTCTGGGAATGTGCCGTACGCTGAGTATCGAAGCGATATGGGAATCTACCGGGCGATCTCAAGGAAGAAGCCGCCGAAACAGCCGAAACAGCCGTCTCTGCCAGAACCTCAGGTAGCACCTGTATGGGATCTTCTAATTACCTGCTGGAACCATGACCCGTCTTCTCGACCGGATGCAGCTTCAGTATTGGTTTTGGCGAGTCATATTTCTTTATCAGTTTATTTTTGTGACTCATGACAGAAGCGCCGATATAGTTAGAAAGCATGGTTGTCTAGGGTCGACTTGAATCCACCCAGCCGGCAACTGCCGTTTCGATGCTGATGAGCTTATTCCTTGGACTCGTGATGTTTCCTCGGTCTCGCCCCTGTCCATACAAATTCATATATTATCTTGGGTTTCACCTGTATGATCGCAAGTTGCTTGCTTCGGCTCATGATTTGAAAGCGCTGGTGAATTCAAGTTGCTTAGTATATTTCTTCCATTACTCCTCGTCTCTGGATGAATCTGTTGAGTATTTTACCTAGGGGTTGCAGTTCCTCCAACTTGCTTTTCTCTTCCCTTCTCGCCTCGCTCTCCTCCTGTTGTTCTTGCATGCCAAAGCCACTTGCCCTGGCTCAGGCTTTTGGTGCGGCCTTTCACGCATCTTTTCTCGTCTTGGTGCCACTCAGGCTTCGAAAGGGCTCGAGGCCCTCTCAGTTACGCATATAGGCTCTTGTGCCTGCGTAGAAACTATATGTATTTGTGTGTATATCAAAGAGAATTAAGTAATATTAAACGAGACAGCAAAGCCAGTAAGATTAAGGTTACTGAAAAGAGCATGGGTAGCAAGGGGTCGCGTTTATACCCTTGAATGCGCTCCGAGTCTCATGGTAATTTGCTGCGCACTTACTTTGCACATAGTCTGACTCGATTACTTTCTAGCACATCCCAGTTCATTAGTGTATATACATAAAGCTTCTACAGACTGTATACTAAAGTCTTGTCTGTAGTCGTATTTCCTATCTATTTCTGGACGTGTTGTCTCCCTGTGACTTCGTGCCATAGTTTGTAGAGCCAAAAAATGAATGGCTAAGTGATCGAAATTCAAAAAGACGAAACAGGCGGTGGTTGTGGACATAGTGAATTTGTCGTGTAACGGTAGCGCTGTGCAGTATCCCTATGTGGCACTGTTAGCCAACTGCGTGTCTGCTGACCACCATCACACCCTTGCCCTCACCCTCAACGACTACTTCGCATTTCAGCCAGCGCACCCGAGAACCTCAAGTCCAAACTTCTAGTTGATATCATTGATCTTGGAGTGTTCTCCATTCCCTGAGCATCCAAAGCAATCTTAGCGCCTGGCGGTGGTAATGGATGTGGCGCCTTTGTTACGATGGGATGTGGGCAGCCCAGTGAATTCGACTGCAATATCTCACAATGGGAAGCTCGTTGCCTCTGGCTCCACTGACTGCCATATCCGAATCTGGGATGCCCATACAGGTTATCTTGTTCAAGGTCCATTGAAGGGACATACTCACTGGGTTCGCTCGGTAGCCTGGTCGCACGATGACACACGCGTGGTCTCTGGCTCTTCCGACGACACAGTTCGCATCTGGGACGTACGCACAGGCGCTCCCATAGGCAAACCATCCCGGGGACATACGAGTGCAGTCTTTTCAGTAGCGTTCTCGACCGATAGCACGTTCATTGTCTCGGGTTCTTACGACAACACCATCCGCATCTGGAATGCGCGTACCGGCGCTCCCACTGGCTACCCTCTCAGGGGGCACACTAGCGCAGTCTTTTCGGTGGCATTCTCATCTGACGGCACCCGTGTCGTCTCTGGCTCCTCGGACAACACCATCCGCATTTGGGACGCACATACCGGCTTTCCCATAGGCTATCCGCTCAGGGGACATACCGACGCAGTCCTTTCAGTCGCATTTTCGCCAGATAATACCAGCCTGGTCTCTGGTTCATCGGACAAAACCGTTCGCATCTGGGACGTACGCACCGGCACTTCCATAGGCGATCCATTGAAGGGACATACCTCAGCTGTTCTATCAGCATCGTTCTCTCCCGACAGCTCCATTATTGTCTCTGGCTCCAAAGACCAGACAATCGGTATATGGGACGCACGCACCGGCGCTCCAATAGGCGAGGCGCTTAACCGGCACACCGGGACAGTCTACTCTGTAGCGTTCTCGTGTGATGGTACTCGGCTCCTTTCTGGCTCAGGGGATAAAACCATCTGCGTATGGATAACAGCGCCTAATACTCCCTCATTCGATAGAGTCAGCAGCGATATGGTAAGTGAGCAGTCCCTGAGTGTGCCAACTGGTATCAATTTCACGATTACGTCGTAGTCCATCGAGGAGATGTTCGAGTGCCTCGTCCAGTATGGATGCGCAGACCTCTCTACCTTCCTAGGTAACGGACAATGCTCTTCATTGCCCATTGAGAACGGAGGGTTTGGTGACGTGTGGCGGGTCACTCTTGCTGGTCGCACTCTAAACGAGAGCCCGGTACTTGCCGTCAAGACTCTGCGGCTCAAGACCCTCTTGGAAGGTAACAACAAGGCTGCTAAGGTGAGCGCCTAGTTCTCAGTGCGCTTGCGGATCTCTTGACTGACACCATGTGGATCCATAGCGCGCGGCGCGAGAGGTGCACCACTGGTCTAAACTACGACACCCCAACGTTCAACAGCTGTTGGGTATTGTCATTTTCAAAGGCGGTCTAGGTATGGTATCATCGTGGTGGGAGAGCGGGCATCTTAAAGGCTACCTAGCCGATCATCCCGAAGTCCCACGCTATCCTCTAGTAAGCACAGTTCTTGATTGTCTAAATCCTGGCTGGTATGCTCACCCAAATATAGTGTATCCAACTGGCTTCGGGTGTTTCATACCTTCACAGTGTCGAGATGGTCAGTCCAGCTAACTCATAGGATCTGACGTACGCTGAACAAAAATTGATACATAGGTGCATGGCGACCTGAAAGCTGTAAGTGTCTTGTGCCCTGGATCAATATGTAAATCGAATGACTGTCCTTTCGGCCTTACACAGAACAACGTGCTAGTGTCGGAAGATGGCACGCTGAAGATCAACGACTTCGACCACGCTGTGCTGGCAGAGAGCACGCTGCGCTTCTCTACGACCACTAGAGCTGGAGGAGGAACTCTACGATGGATGGTAAGTTGCCTACTCAGAGTATGGGTATGTTCTCATCAGCATACATCAGGCTCCAGAGCTTCTCCAGTCAGACGAGGATGACGAAGATGAGGGAACTCAGCCTGAGGCTGTGAGGTGCAAGGAAACGGATATATATGCGCTCGGAATGGTAAGCTACCGACTGAAATTAATCCACCCATACCTAATTATCCAATCCTCGACAGACTTTGCTAGTAAGTCAGTCACCTAATAGAGTCATGATCTAAAAACACAGCCTCACTTAGGAGATTGTAACCGGTAATGTGCCTTACCACGAGTACCAACAGGATATGGGTGTTTTTCATGCTATCGATGCGCGGCAACCTCCCAGGCGACCCCAGCAACTAGCCGGACCTGACCTACACGCCACATCTATGTGGGAGCTCCTGCTGAGGTGCTGGGATCATGACCCATCAACTCGGCCCCACGCCGAATCAGTTCTCGCATCGGTGAGTCCATCGAAATCGAGCTCACTGGATTTCCCCATAGCTCATGTGTTCGCTACTACTCAGTTGAACAGCTTCGCTGTTTAAGCGGAGCTCATATCCTTAGGGATTTCAGTAGGCCTTGAGGAGTACATAGGATTCTCGATACACACTTGTCTGGAAGGTTAACTTGTATTGTGGCCAGTCGTCGTCTTATAGATCCTTGTTGTGGGCAGCTCTGGTATTCCTACGCGTGATTATCGTAAATTCAGGCTTGTTTTATGGATTTTACTCTTTGTCAATGACAAAAATGCTAGCCTGTGTTTTCTTAGATAATCTTGTATGCTGAAAGCACCCACTCCGAGCCCATCTGAATCTATAAGAAAATAACAGACGCTAAGCATACAATAAAGCTATTCAAGCATCACAAGACCCACGACTACCGCAAGGTCTTCAATGCAATAATCTAATCAGGACAGTGCTCACAAAAATTGAAGCGCACCGGTCGCTTCGCCGACATGCTAGTTTAATTTCTGTTGTCTCGTAGTCTTTCCGTTTTGTTTTTCTACTTCCCCGCTCTCCCTCTGCTACGTCTAGTACCTGGTTTCTTTCTCGTCTGCAGGACCCCTCTTCGTTGCTACACTTCAGTTTTTCAGTGATATTCTAGTTAAAATACATCCCCCGTAGTCCGTCTCCTTACGTAGTACATGTACCCCCCCCCCCCGTTTCCGTGTAGGTCGCAAAATAGGGCGTAGCCCCAAAATGACAAAAAAAAATAAACATGATTCCAAAAAAGAAAAGAAAAAACATTGAAGCGTATGCTTCTGTGTGACAAGAATGAGCCACATTCCTTGGAGCTGAGAGACTGAGATTGGGCGGTCTTTGCCCTAGATCGGGGTGCGCAATCGATATGCCTGGGCCAAGAATTCAAAGAAGCACGAAGGTGAAATGAGCCAATATGCCAAACGGGAGCTGAATAAACTCACTTTCATCATGGAAACGTGTCAAGCATACGCGGGTTATGTATGATGATTGATTTGAGTTAACGACATGACGTACGAGAACACACAGAATCTAGCACGTCGGAAGAAATGACCAATTTATGCCTCAGCCAGACAGCGCCTTGTCAATACAAGCCCGTATAGCCATCGTTCTACATGAAGTCTATCTCAAAGACTGACACCCAAGCTGATGCACACCAGTCATCATCTTCGCTAGTGAGGTGCGAAGGCAAAGTGTTGTAACACGATATGTACACGTATATGCGCCTTATACTACGTGTACTATATGTGTGTAAGTTGCCTTATCTGTTAACGACCTTACGTGTCTGAATGATTACTACATGTATATAAAGAGCCTACGGCTCGTCTGCTATGTACATCTTGTTTATAGTGTCTTATCTAGTTCCCCCACTGCGTTGTACGCACTAAGAAGCCTTGAGTGTCGAAAGGTTTTCGATTAAACCTCAACACAAAGTTTGAAGGTCTATAAATAGAACACTTTCTTTTAGTCAGGCATACACCGCAACGATTTAGAAGCTATGAAGTCCTGAAGACAGTCGAAGTGTCTTAGTACAAGCCAGGGATTAGAACGACAGTGCTGCCGCCCAAGGAGAAGTGAAGAACACAGAGAATACTTATCGACAGTTACCAGTCGAAGTGTGAACCAAGCAGAGTATAGCAACGCAAATGTGTTTAGCAGAGCTGTCAACATGTAGCATGTGTTGAGCCGTAGACAAAAAGTCGGTGTGCACGATGCCATAGTTGAAAGATAGCGCAAAGAAGTTAAATGCGACCACAGTAGCCAGATACGCCAACGCTTTCATTCACACTGATGAAAATAATGACCAAAAAGAAGTCTCCAGAGTCGTCTACCCGGATGTGGCAACAGGTCGCCCAATTGCGTGGAGATGCCGTCGTTCGAACGCGCACAAAGATGAGAGGTGGTAGGGGTAAGCTGAGAGGGAAGAAAAAATATAGATTCAAGTCTTTGATGTTCTCTACGAAGATTATGCGATTATTTATCCATTTACCCAGCGCAGTTGCCATTCAGAGAAGCACAAAGACGAGCAACAGAAGCTGGAATGGCTAGGTAACCATATCGCAGCGGGCGCTGGCCGATAGTTTTCGTTATCCAAGAGCGGAAGTTTAATAGATACAAGCCAATGGTTAAGTCTTTGTTTGTTGAGAACGGGCCTGATCAGCGTGGCAGACCAATAATCCCAAAGGGTCAGGCTTAGATCACATGGACGCGTCGTTGATTTGAACTAGAAAGAAGTCGGGTGCCTCACAGGAACTCGTATGTTTTTCTTCTGGCCAGATCTGGCCAGAACCCACGGGATCCTGATTAAATTTCTGGATTAAATGCGTGGTTGGGTGCCAGAAAGTCAAATTCTGAGGCTTTCTGCGTGGTAAACCTTCTGAGACTTTCTGAACCTTTCTGAAACTATGTATAAATGCTTTTAAATCGAAAATTTGCTGTTTATGTCATTCTACACGCAAAATGCACTAAGTCAACCCCACGCTAACCCTGCCACCACCGCCGGCGCGTCTCTCGTCCCCCGCCTCCCGCCTTCCAAATTAGTCAAACCAATATCAAGTCACTTCAAACCTTTACCACAGGCTCGTATGGACGAAGCGCGTGCTGCTGCGGCACGCGAGAAAGCTAGATGTGTAAGCAAACCCTTGACCCTAATTTGGGTGTAAATGCTCACAATGGCCTCCAACATCACGCGAACACCGCAGCAACAATCGCATGTTATTGCGATAGATGTAATGGGGCACAGACGCATAAGTGGTAGGAACGCCATCGATGGGGGCAACGTGAGGGGCCGAGGCGGCGTTGAGGAGAAATTAGGCCGTCCAGTTGACCATGGCCTGCGTCTAATCCTTCATCTGCTGCATGAAGTCGCGTACGTCCTCCGCTAACCTTCCAACCTCCTTCCGCAGCTTCCCACTATCCTTCTCGTGTTCGTCTCCCTTGAGTGCGTACTCTTCCACCTTCTCCAACACCTCGTTCAGCTGACGCTCGACCACAAGCCGCGAAATCCCAGGCGGTGCCGAATCGTTGGGGCGCTTGAACGCCGACTTGGTTAGCAATGGCGGCGCAACGGCGGCGCAACCACTTTCCTTCCTGGTGGAGGCTGTTCTGGTTCAGAGTCCACGTCTTAAAACTCGGAGATCGCATAGCCGCCAACTTTGCGTTTTGGCATGCTGAAGGGGGACACGCGTACAATATCGCTCAGGCTTTAGTGAGTTTTGAAGCCATCGCTTCATTCAGTATGAGCTTTCATTCATCTCGATGTGTAGCATACATCGACATATGGAGAGCGAGCAACACGGCGTCGACCCTCCAGCGACGTCGAAACGCTTTTCACAGATGACCCGGACACGCACTTCGACAGGCAGCGGCACAGGCGGGACATGGTGCACTCGCTTATTAACATATGTAACTTGTTGGACTTAGTTTTTTCGTCACTCGATGTAATTTATTATGCATCTTCAATGATATTTGTGTGCACTATTAAGTACAGCCAAGCAAAGGAGGAGGCGAAAACCCGCAACATCACCGCAGCCCGAGAACACTGGACACACACCGCAGCCGGGATCAAATACCAGACAAAGCACCCTCGGGTCCTTGCCCACACCTTCATAGACAAGATCAAGAACCTCCCCCGCTCGCGGGCGACTCTTCTCTTTCAGCTCACCACCGGTCACGTGCCACTGCAGGCCCACCTTGCCCGCCTTCGGGCCGCCGACTCCAACGTATGCCCACACTGCAGCAGCGCTCCAGAGACCGTGGCACATTTCATCCTCCGCTGCCCGATCTTTGCGTCAGAACGACACCAGCATCTGACCTCCCGAGGTCTCAAATTTCTAAATCTCTCTTTTCTCCTCTCCTCGTCGTCGGCGCTCTCGCCACTGTTTCGCTACATACGAGCCACCGGTCGCTTTGCCGACATGCTAGTTTAATTTCTGTTGTCTCGTAGTCTTACTGTTTAGTTTTTCTGCTTCCCCGCTCTCCCTCTGCTACGTCTAGTACCTGGTTTCTTTCTCGTCTGCAGGACCCCTCTTCGTTGCTACACTTCAGTTTTTCAGTGATATTCTAGTTAAAATGCCTCCCCCGTAGTCCGTCTCCTTACGTAGTACATGTACCCCCCCGTTTCCGTGTAGGTCGCAACATAGGGCGTAGCCCCAAAACGACAAAAAATAAACTTGATTCCACAAAAAAAGTACAGCCAGAACCCAGCAGAACTGGGCAGAACCCGCCAGATCTGGAGATATCCCCGAACATCTTATCCCCAGATCTGGAAAAAACATTCTGGGGCATTTTGCCGTGGGTTCTGGCCAGATCTGGCCAGAAGAAAAACATACGAGTTCCTGTGCCTTGTCAGCTTTATGATAATTCTACCAACGCCTCGTAGGAGAAAAATCGGCTTGACGCGTCTCACGATCCATATTTGGGGATTGATATAGGCCTTGTGGCGTCAATCAAATGAGCCGCGGCCGTACGTCATCGCTATCGTGCACTTGAATGCCAAGCACAAGTAGGCAAATGATCTGAACTCTTCAATTGTTGGCCAATCGGTGAATCTTATTGAGGACGACCGGCGTGCAGAGCTACGCTCGCCGGTAGTCGATCACGTGACCTGGAGTCGATGGCCGCCTCTAGGGGGGCTTGGGGGTTTCCCCCAGGAAAATGTTAGGAGAATGTAAGGAGAACGCCAAAGAACAAAGGAACTTTGCGGGTAAACTTTCTACCGCTAGGTTTTATCAACATTTTCCCCGGGGGAAACCCCCAAGCCCCCCTAGAGCGCTTTCAGCGCCCATCGACGCCCCGTCATGTCCCTTATCTTTTCCCTCAGTTTCTCCTATCTCCATCCCTCGTATTCCATAGTGTTCTACGTGTACGCGTCCCCTTTCCATTTATGTAGTTACACGCTCGGTTACAGCTTGTAAACGAGCGCATACACGCTCCCAATGCTTAGTATAAAAAGCCATGTATTGAAACGAATTATATACATCTATTTACTAGCTATCCTATCCACTGCCTTACAGGCTAAGTAGCCTTGAGTGTCAAGACGTTCTTGAGTCATCCTCAATAAATCTGACCGCAAATTCCTCATAATCACGTGTGTCGGGCATCGTTTTTATCATAATTGTATCTATGACTGAACATGGGAGTCGGCTCCTACCATAAACTGAAAAATACGCCGCGTGGCGATATAGCAGTGCGCAGAGACGGAAAAGATGCAGTGAATTTGTGCTGATACTAAATACATATTGGATTTTTCGATCGGTATGCGTGATCATAGAACAAATGCGGCTGCCGCTCATCTGACTCCTCCACACGATGGTTCATCCGCATTAGTTAGTTGTCCACCCCTCCAACGACCTCCACGCGCTCATACCCCAATCAACGCACCTCCGCCTATAACCCAGCTCCAACTCCAGCTTCAGTTCCCTGGCTCGACCTCGTTCTGCGGCTTGGTGTATGTCCCCTACACGCGCCTCTCTCGATCTGCCAACGGCTCTGTCCACGTCTACCGTTCTAGGTCCACCTCGATAGGCTCTACTTCATCTGTCATCCTCCTAAACTCGTCTCTCGCACTCTTCGACTCTCCGCGGGTCAAAGCCGGTACGTCCCAAAGAGCCGCGATCTCGGCATCCTTTTCTTCATGTTGACCCTCGCCACGCACACGCTCAGCTATCCAGCTGCTCGAGTAGCCTACATCCCGGCTGCCCCATCCAACAGTCGCACCCATTCCCCTTCTCTTGTCTCCCCTCAGGGACCTCTCCAAACAACAGCCGTCTTCGCTCTATGGCATCGCCGTCTTCGCTCTATGGCATCGCCGTCTCCAGATTCGCCCGCATTCCTACGATGATCGAATCCGCCTGCGCCGTGAAGTGATGCTCCGCCTCCACGTTGGTGTGGTTCCCCTCGAACTAACAACGTAGTCTTTTATCTTCGAATCCTACTTCCAGCTCCTGATCGTCCGACGCAGCTTTGCCAACCTGGATGGATCGATTGAGCAGCATGCCCAGCTCCTTCTCTCGCTTCCCTCCCTAGTGCCAACCCATCCCTTAAACTCGTTCCGGCCTGCTCAATGTTCAGCCCAAACGCCGCATCCTGCACCGGCTTTCCAAATCCTGTCTCCTCGTCCAAGAACCAGTTGACCCGCGGCAGTGACCTCCTATGTGTCCCAATATGACGAGGCGTATCATGGCAGGAGCCCAGCCCGGCGAGGCACGGGGTAGAGGGAGCGGCAAGATCTGCGCACGCTAGCAGAAAACAAATACGCGCGGCGTGCGAGGTGTGATGGTGGTCGGTGTATCGCAATCGGATTAGGTGGGCCAAATCGGCAGAGCGGGTGGGAGGTAGTGTTGGAAGGACGAGGATGATACGGATATGGAGGCTATTGTGTTGGCAAATGGCGGGGCAGGGAGTTCGAGTGGTGGTTGAATGAATGCCTGTCTAAGTAACAAAAGTCAGGTATCAAATTGGAAGCGAACAAGAATGTGTACTTACCATGAACAAAATATACAAACTGAGCATGCTGGCGCGACGCCTCGAGCTACTCGGCTGCAGGCAGGAACATAAGAGAATGCTGGGCGATGGAGGTTGAGGCTGAGGGAACGAGGGTTAGGACAAGAGGTGGCTCAAGTGGAGGTTTGGGAGGAGCGGAAACGAGGTACATATGCGACTAGAGCTAGAGACGAAAGGTATGCTAGCCCCCGTGACGAAGCCCGGCGACGAGGGCTGATGTGCTTCATTGTTGGGTCGCAAATACGACCGACGCCTTCGCAGAGATTTCCCTAGGATCGAATCAAAGGAGGTGACTCGCTGTTCTACAAGTTCATCAAGCCGAGCAGATATACCATCGCTATTCCTCTCATGAATATACTGGCACCTCCCTCCAGATTTATGACAAACGGAACGTCGATAGCGGTGCTGGAGGAGTTGTAGCTCCGCATCGTTGTTCCGCCACCCTCCATGTCTCCAAGAGCGGCCGCAGACGACGAGCCTCCGGACCTGTTCCTTCCATCATGGAATAACGTGCTGGAACCTTGCCAGTAGGCCCGTCTATGAGATAAGCAAAATCCGCTCCGAGGGACATGTCGAGAGCTTTAATGGATGCGGAGGGTCCGGCGGCAGGAGAGTTGGAATGGGGGATGATAGGCTCAAGTGGTGCTGGCTGAGCGAACAAGATGTAGAGGTTGTTCGGATGTCGGAATGAGAATGTGCTATCAGCACGATTGGCGCGGTAAGACGAGGAGGGGGATCAGCGCAGGAGGGTTCGTAGACTGAGCAGCTGCGAACTTCCGTCCAATGTTTTGTCCTTGAGAAGTAAGTTCGTCGGGTTCGTAGACCCTGTTGTCGCCGATGCCACTGGATGGCCAGTCCTCGAACGATTTTCATTCCTGGCATTCGAGATGAGGGATACTGGAAGCTTTTCGTCGATGATGGTCGAGGTGTTAGGAGTGGTGGTTCGAAACGTGTCGCGTGCACCTGACCGTGCCATCCGGCTGGTGCTATAGACCCTCCCGTGATGTAGAATTAAATGAGCATTAGGCCGAGCATTCAAGGCAGAGCCATTGACTTTGGCGAGTGCATTCCGCTAGCTTTGGGTGTTTATTAGCTCGAGGTTATGAGATCTGAGAGGATTATAAACACACACGAATCCATAGTCTCTTTCAACGCTTCCTATCCTGGCAGAATTTCCGACTGGACCAAGCGTAGAATAGGTCAAGGGTACTCCAGTATGTATCACATCCAAGGCAGTCAAGTGTGAGGGGAGACGGAACACGTTCGGTGGCGTAGCGTAGTGGTAGCGTAGACGTGATGTAACACTGACGTTACATTGTGGCGGCGTCGGCTGTTTGCGTGCCCACCGCCGATCACCATCATCTCCTTACCCTCACCCTCAGGATCGGATTTATGTTCTAGCTCCTACAATTTGAACCTTCTCATATCATTTTGCTTATTGATTGGACACTATATTCACACTCTTGGCCCTCGCCCTTTGCCCATAATCTTCCGGTCGGTCTCAGCGCTTGACTATGTCACCCTTGCTACACTGGAATGTGGGCACGCCAGTTCGCTCGATTGCGCTTGCACAAAATTGCATGCGCATAGCCTCGGGATCAGACGACGGCCTTGTTCGTGTCTGGGATTTGCTTACTGGACTGCTTATTCAGAGACCTCTAGTGGGTCATACAGACGTAGTGTGGTCGGTAGCCTGGTCACTTGACAATACCCGCATAGTTTCTGGCTCCCAAGATACTACTATACGTATCTGGGACGCGCACACTGGTGATCTCGCACTTGAGCCGCTCAGGGGACACAGCGACACAGTGTACTCGGTGGCGATCTCGCCCAACAACGCCCTCATCGTCTCTGGCTCTCAGGACTACACCATCCGTATTTGGAATGCTCAAACCGGTGCTCCTCTAGTTGAGCCTCTCTGTGAACATGCCGGCTGGATCTACTCGGTAGCGTTCTCACCAGACAACTCACGCATCGTTTCTGGTTCGAGGGACAAAACTGTTCGCGTCTGGAATGCACATACCGGCGCTCCGATCGGCAAACCACTGAAGGGGCATAGAAATTCAGTCCTCTCGGTTGGATTCACTTCCAATAGCACGCATATCCTTTCTGGTTCGGATGATAAGACCATTCGCATGTGGGACGCAAACACCGGTGCTCTCGTGAACCAGGCTTTCAGAGGACATACCGACTGGGTGAATTCAGTCGCACTCTCGCCCGATAATATCCTCATCGTCTCTGGCTCGTCGGACTGGACCGTGCGGATCTGGGACACTCGTACCAACGCTCCTAGAGGAGAGCCGCTTAGAGGACCGGCTGCGCCAGTCTGTTCGGTGGCTTTCTCGGCCGACAGTACCCGCATCGTCTCTGGTTGGGAGGATGGCTCCATATGTGTATGGGATGCACCAGAGATTGCTACTTCGCCTGAACTAGTGACTAGTGACGTGGTAAGCTTCTTGTTTGCGCCCAATAACTGCCGCCACTTGCTCACGGCACCACAGCAGAGTACTTCCTCATTTAATGAGGCGACCCATGATGCGGTGAGCACCTCAGCCATGTGCATTTATATCTACCTATAACAATAAGCAGAACACGCCTTCTTTTGAGATGGTAACGAGCAAAATGGTAAGCACTTGCTGTGCACTGCCCTACCAGTAGCTACCTATTGACAGCGTCGTAGTCTTCCCAGGAGATGTTTCACTGTCTTGTTGCGCATGGGTGCACCGATCTTAGTTCATTCGGGGACTCAAACCAAAGTTCCCCAGTGATCACTTCGGGAGGATTTGGGGATGTGAGGCGCATGGTGATGTATGATGGCACCGTTGTTGCCCTCAAAACTCTTCGGTTGCACATCTTGCTAAAAGATGATGACAAGGCCGTGAAGGTAGTTTTAATGTTGTTGTCGCTTGTTATGCCCTAGGCTAAACCCGCCTTTGTGTCCAGCGGGCCGTTCGCGAGGTGTACATATGGTCGAGACTTCACCACGTCAATATTCAACGATTGTTAGGTATCATCGTCTTCCAAGGTGGACTCGGCATGATTTCACCATGGATGGAGAAAGGAAATTTGCAACAATACATTAGTTCGCACCCCGATGTGGACCGTCATCCATTGGCACGTGCTATCTCAGTACCAGATTTCTTCATCTAATGGCTGGTCTTCAGTGCGTCCAGGTGGCTTCAGGTGTATTGTATCTTCACAGCATTGCGATGGTGCAATTCTTCTCTCTCTTTAATCCGCCGCGCACTGTAGGCTGATATCGTGTGTTCAGGTCCACGGGGATCTCAAAGCGGCAAGTTTCTAAAAACGAGCGCTTGCTCAACTTGCTTATACTCTATCTAGAGTAATGTGCTAGTATCGGATGACGGCACACTCAAAATCAACGACTTCGATCATGCCATCTTGCCGGATACCTCATTGAGATTCTCCGCAACGACTAGACCCGGGGGCGGGACACTGCGATGGATGGTGAGTAGTTTGCCTAATGCGATGTTGTTCGCTCATCCACTTGCTAGGCACCCGAACTTCTGCAGCCGGAGGAAGACGACGACCAGGATGCGACCCAGACGCCCCCTACAAGGAGTCAGCAGACAGATGTGTATGCGCTTGGGATGGTATGTCCATATATCGCGGTTTGACGCATTTGTACTAATTCCACGTGCACTAGACACTGCTGGGACCTGGGACCACCATCACCGACACCGCCAGGACCCCGGAACCGATTCCTAATTCGTCTTTTCCTGTGACGCCAGTAATCCGTTCTCAAACATTCCTCGTTTTTCCTTTCCTATCGACTGTTCTCGACATAATACACCACCCTTCCAAATGCCTAAACCCTCCGTCACACCCAAGGCGGCGCCCAGCCTCGGGCTCACAACCCGCGCCGCATCAAAGTCAATACCAACACCCCCTGAGGACCCCGGCCTCCCAGCCGGCCCATCGGCTCCCCCAGTCCCGCACACCGTCACTGCCGCGAAGAAACTCCTCTGGAACCAGAAGATAGTCGATCCGAATGACGACATTTCAGCCGGCGTAATCTCTGTTGCCCTCGCCAAGGTTGCAGCAATCCAGGGCACCCCTCCCATCGTCTCAGCCCTCATCCACTCCATCCTCCTCATCCTGCCCGAGGTACTCGAGCCCAACGCCTCCATTGCCCAGCGCCTCACACAAATCGAGCATCACCTCGAACATAATGCAATTGCGAAAGTTAGTGACCCTGCCGAGCTCCCTGAGCTCGTGCAGCAAGTCCGCACCCTCGGTGAGAGAGTTAAGGAGTTAAAGACCAGCGCTGACGCGGCGGAAGCGGCGTCTTTAGAGAACCTACGCACCGTTATGGCTGCCCGAGAGCAGGGGCCCATGGCGCAGCCAGAGCAGGGAGGGTGGCAGACGGTCCCAGCGCGCGGTGGAGGCCGCGGACCACCGATGTCAGAACAGAGCCAGGCGTTTGCGCTGGCCCGAGGGGATCCCCGAAGGCCAGTCGGAGCCTATGACCGACCTCCGGAGACGAAAGCGGCAGCGGCAGCAGAAAAGAGATTGCACCAGGCTGGATGTAGAGTGCTTGTGGAACCGTCCGACCCCGACTTCGCGCCCCTCGCAGGCTCCCCCGTCCTCAGCGCAAAGGAAAATATCATGAGGGCCAGACTCGCAGTCGACCTCGCTTGGGAAATCCTCGAGCACACAAATCTAGTCAAAGAAAAAGGCTTCGAAACGAAACCCTCCCTCGACTTCCGCAGCGTTACCCGTCTCCCGAAAGGCGGCCTTCTTTACGAAATGGCCAACCGCGAACAGGCCAGTATCCTTAGCGACTCACGTTTTGCCGTCGAGTTCGAACGAAAGTTTGGCGCTGTGACGTGCAAAGGCCAACACCCCTTCCTCCTCTTCGAACGTGCACCCACCACCTTCAACCCTTCCGACGCCGCCTCCATCCGTGCTCTAGAAGCAGAGAATCAGCTCAACCCCGGGGAGATCCTGACAGCCCACTGGATAAAACCGGAAACTCGACGAACGAACGGACAGGAATTTGCCCACCTCATGGTCGAGCTCCGTTCAGAGGACGTAGCGGACGAGTTGATCGAATTCGGAGCGCGGGTGGAGTATAACTCGGTAGTGGTCCGTCGAAATGTGGAACGCCCGACCCGTTGCCTGAAATGCCAGCGATTTGCGCACAAGGCAGCCAAGTGCAAGGCGCCCACGGACGTATGTAGCGGATGCGGCGGAGCTCACCGCACATCGGAATGCAACGATAAAGGGAAGACCCACTGCGTGAACTGCAAGAATGACAACCACTCCGCCTGGAGTCTTTCCTGCCCTGCGTATGCGCAAGAGAACGCCCGGCTAAACGTCCGAAAGCCCGAGAACCTCAGGAGGTTCTTCAACCCCAAGCGCGGAACCGCCCCGCCCGAACACCCTCGCCCAAGCCACCCCCTCCCTCTTCGCCCGGCGACCATTGGAGATGCGTTAGCGGACTTTGTAGCCCCAGCGGGTCTTCGCGCTTCCCCCATGGCCCGCCCGCCCCAGGCGGGTACACAGAGAGGAGCTGAACCCGAGCGCCCCGGACGACGTAGACTAGCGAGAGAAGGGTCAGCACCTTGGGATGTCGAGGGAGTGATTACCCCGCCGTTGGCCCCTATCGGACTCCCTGCACGCCCAGCACGCTCCAGCTGGTCCCACAGGGGATCTCGTTCCCCACTCCCAGCACCCCCACAGACTCCGGCGCCGGCAGAGGGAGCCGCACGCATGGATCTGGATACCCAGCATGAGGCAGGGGCATACTCTCCCTCTCGCCCCCCCAGCCGTTTCTCCGTCGCCTCCACGTCAGTTGTATCTGCCATAGTCTAAATGTTTATTACACCCACATTACCAGTCGCACCGCAACCCCCGATTAAGACCCTGACCTTATGGCAGTTGAACACGAACAAATCATGCGACGCGCAACTCGCCTTCGCCCACGATCCAGATGCACGACTGGCCTCGCTAGTGGCCATCCAAGAACCCTACCTCGACCACCTCAAATCCTCACGCGCCCCAGTCGGATGGAGGCCCGTATACCCCTCAACACACGGAAACAAAGACGCCCCCCGCTCCCGCTCTTTTATTGCCGTAAACCACAAATTATCTACAAACGAGTGGGAACAAATCCCATGCCCATGCCCGGACATAACCGCCATCAGAATCTCCACAACCGAAGGCCCCATCCGAATAATAAACGTATACAACCCCTGCGAGTCGAACACCTCCCTACCCCACGCAGACGCTCTAATAGCAACAGCCCCACCAGGAGAGAAAATAATAATGCTAGGCGACTTCAATCGACACCACCCAATGTGGGACGAGGACAGGAACACACAACTCTTCACGGCCGCGAACCTAAACCGCGCTCAACCCCTCCTCGATATCCTTGCCACGCGAGCCCTAGACATGTCCCTCCCAAAAGACGCACCCACACTCCAATCAACTTCGTCCAAGAACTACACGCGACCAGACAATGTATTCCTCTCACGCGACCTATCCGACAGAGTAGTGCGATGCGAGGTGGCCCCTGCCAGCCGTCCCCCCTGTACCGACCACTTCCCAATTGTCACCGAACTAGACCTCACCCCTTCCCTCAACCTGCCGGTGACCAAAATCAACTTCAAGAAGGCAGACTGGGAATCGTACCGAACAAAACTGCGCGAGTACACAGCCCACATACCAAGAGGACCGGTGAAAACCCAAGAGGAGATGGACAAAAGAGTGGAAGAGATCAGGGAAGCGATCCAGAAAGCGGTAGAGGAGTCGGCGCCAACCCTACGACTGGACATGCACTCGAAGAGATGGTGGAGCGCGGAGCTCAGGGCGATGGCTGAGGAGGTGAGATGGCTAGGACCGAGGTCATATAGGCTACGATGGGACAAGGGCCACCCTATCCACGAGGAATTCCAGTGGAAGCGGAACGCCTACATCCAGGCACAGAGAGACGCGAAGGACAAACACTGGAGGGACTTCCTCGAAAACCTGGACGAAGATACGATGTGGACAGCGTCAAAATACCTGGGGAACGAGGGCACAGACGGAGGCCGCGCAAGGGTACCTACCCTGGTCCATGCAACTCAGGATGGCTCGCCTGCCACAGCTAGCGACAACCAGGCTAAAAGTCAAATCCTCCTAGAGGCGTTCTTCCCACCACCACCACCTAGACTCCCAGCACGCTCCCAACCCCCGCGACACACCCCGGTACCAGATCTCCCGGAACTATCGGATGAGGACGTACGGTCAGCCATCCTGGCAATGAAGCCACACAAGGCCCATGGACCGGACGGTCTACCCGCTTGCGTCTACCGAGAGGGAATAGAAGCACTGACCCCAATCCTGCTCCCCGTCTTCAAGTCGTCGATCGCCACCGGGCTATACCCGGCCGCATGGAGACATTCCAGAACAGCCGTCCTACGAAAAGCGGGAAAACCAAACTACTCCGTCGCAAAAGCCTACCGACCAATCGCGTTGCTGAACGTCATGTCAAAGATACTCTCCGCATGCGTTGCCGACAGACTGAACTCCCTGGCCGAACGCTACCACTGGATCCCGGACCACCACTTTGGAGGGAGGAGCGGAAGAACCACGACCGATGCACTCCACCTTCTAGCAAAGACAGTCAAGGACGCCTGGGCAAGAGGAGAGGTTGCAGCGGCACTATTCCTAGACGTAAAAGGTGCCTTCCCGCACGCGCACCCAGACCGCCTGGCCCGGAACATGGAGGAACTGGGAGTCCCAACGGCGTACATCACCTGGATGCTTCAAAAACTAGACGGAAGAACAACCTGCCTGGCTTTCGATGACTACGAATCCGACCCACTCCCAATCCAAAACGGGATCGACCAAGGCTGCCCACTATCAGTAATCTTCTACCTCATATACAATTCCCCCCTCGTCGACATCCCACTCCCGAACACACCTGAACTCTGCATCGCTTACATCGACGACGTCACCCTAGTAACATGGGGCAAAACCTTCTCCGATACGAACCAGACCATAACTGGCATGCTGAAGAGGAGAGGCGGAGCGTTCGACTGGTCAAAGACGCACAACTCCACATTCGAGTTGGACAAGACGGCACTAGTGGACTTCGCAACCTCAAAAACCATAGAACGCCCCCCGCTAGTACTAGAAGATCAGACCATCACCCCAGTCGACTCGCACGTCCTGCTAGGAGTGGCCTTCGATCGCGGCCTCAAATGGCAAGTGCAGTCAAACCGAGCACTGGCCAAAGGGATGAAATGGGCGTCGCAGCTCAACAGACTGGGCAAAACGTCGTACGGGGCCTCTGCCCACACCCTCCGCCGCCTGTACCTCAGCGTCGCAGTGCCCAGGTTCACATACGCGGCGGACGTGTGGTACATGCCAGTAACCATAAGCTACAAGAAGGGAACAAACAGCTCGGGGTCGGTAGGAATGGCAAAACGACTTGGCAGGATACAAAGCACGGCGGCCCGAGCAATACTAGGCGCAATACGATCCACCCCGACAGACGCACTAGACGCCTACGCCAACCTCCTCCCGGTACACATCCTACTAAACGAAGTATGCCAACGAGCGGCGGTCCGACTCGCAGCTGCCCCCAGCAATCACCCCCTCACCAAAGCAGTAGCACGATGCTACAAGGGCAGACACGCGCACGTCACACCCCTCCAACGAATCCTTCAGTTCGCAGGCTACGCCCCAAACAAATTCGACAAATCCCTCCCAACACTCACCCACCGCGCACGAGACCAGCAAAGAACAACGTTCCCGCCCAGACTAGACGCGATCATGCACGCACACACAGACGACACTCAAACTCAAGTATACGCCGATGGATCCGCAGGAGAAAAAGGAGTTGGAGCAGCGGCGATACTAATCGCAGAAGACGGGAGGGTGACCGTGACAGGAGCGCGGCTCGGAGATTGCGAGGACCACTCGCCGCTGGATGCGGAAATTGCCGGCATCCTCCTTGCGGCCCACCTGATCCTCAAGTCGCCCAATGTCGAAGGGGCCGTTATCTTCACGGACTCGCAGCTCGCGGTCCGCTCGATGGAAGGAGAGAAAGTGGGAGCATCACCTACATTGGTGCGGGCAGCATCACGAGCGATTAGGAACGCAGCCAGGAGGGCCGGGGGAATCTCAGTACGACTCCACTGGTGCCCAGGACACGGAGGCGTCAGGGGCAACCAACTAGCAGATAGGGAAGCCAAGTCAGCCGCAAACGGAAAGCTATACCCGGAAGGACTCGTCCCGAAGTGCCTCACCCCGTACCATCCAAGTCTAAACCCCAAGACGGTGAAGAAAGCGATCAAACTCGTAAACGAAAGGCTCGGCTGGGAGCACTGGGCTACCACCAAAGCAGGAGCAAGGCAGGCCGAACGGAACCCCGCCCTCGTCGCCCACTCCCACATCGATCGTACCAGACACCTCCCGAGAGCGAGAGCCGCCCTCCTCCTCCAGTTGACCACAGGCCACGCCCCACTCCGTACCCACCTCTTCCGGCTCCAGGCAGTAGATTCCCCGATATGCCAGCACTGCAACTCTGCCGCGGAGACCAC
>MU132242.1:52508-70673 GCA_015039395.1 Ceratobasidium sp. AG-I
TTGAATACTGCAGGGCTCCCTTTAGCAAAGCTTGAGCTCAAGGCCGGATGCCCAGTCATGATCCTGCGCAACTTAGCACCATCCCAAGGGGTTTGCAATGGAACAAGAGCAGTTGTCACTCATGTTGGAAGAAGGATGCTTGAAGTGCGCCTGCTAAATGGAACTGAAGAAGGTAAGAAAATCAATTAACTAATTAATAAACCAATTACTGACTTTGAGATTTAGGGAAGACTGTGTTTATACCACGTATCACTCTGGATTCAGCAGAGTCTGACTTTGGATTCATTATGCAACGACGCCAGTTTCCAGTGCGACTTGCATTTGCAATGACTATCAACAAATCCCAGGGACAGTCTGTGAATCATGTAGGATTGGACTTTGAAAATGCACCCTTCTCCCATGGTCAAGCTTATGTTGCCTTTTCACGATGTACTTCTGCTTCACGTATTCATGTTTTCAATAATTCTGATCAGCCTACAACCAAAAATGTTGTTTACAAATCTGTACTTTGAGACTGGCTAAACTGTAAATTTTCTTCTTTTTTTTTCTCTTTTTTCTATTTGCTCAAATGTACTTCTGTTCAAGTTTCTTCTTCTCAATCTATCCCTATTGTTAGACATTCAAAGACTAAGCCAAGTAAGACCAAAACACAAATCATGAAGTAAGATCAAATCAATTCACTAATAGAGTAAGTAAAACATCCCCCGGAGGAACGACGGGTCCAACCCTAGTAAGTACTGTTCAATCCATTAGGAGTCAGCAATCACTGGACCTCAATACAATGCTTCTAGTTGTTAGATCAGATATGGTAATGAGTTAAGAATAGCTCTTGCACTGAACATGGTTCCAGTACCTGTCTAGACTGAGAGAATGATCATTGCCCCCAGATTACATTGAGCCTAAACCTCTGGCCCAATGCTCAGTAGTTACATTTCATGGGGGATGCAACAATGAGCATTGTTCCACTGTTACATGGGATGCTGAGACTAGTGGGATGAGATATGTTTGCTAGGCAGCGCCGCCATGAGTTAATCTCAATTGGCCAACATATGGGGTTATTCTGATTGCAAAACACAGGCATACAAGTTGCAGAAACAGCTAGAGCCACTGAGTTAATACACCAATACACACCAGCACAGGAAAATGGCTATCCCAGGCTATTCTAGTAAGCAACGCGACGCCCACAGCCTAGCATGATGACCATCATCCTCATGTCACACCCAACCTGGGAGCTCCAACGCAACAATCCCCTGTTACATGTCACAGGGGTTGCGACGATGAGCATTGCGTTGATGTAACATGGGGTGCTGAGACCTGTGGCTCAGGGACGTCATGCATGGGCTCCTGATTTGGATTCATCCCTTTGGGAGGCAGCCTACAATGTGGCTAGTGCTGCAGATAAGGTACCTGGACTCTTGGATCAGTTCACTGATGTGTTATTCCCAGGTGGAATTGGGAGTAATGATCTAGCTGTTGATTCATTTGGGTTGGAAGCTGTTTTGGACTTGTTTGTGGATGGTTTAGTGTCCTGAGTGACAATTATTGACCTGTGTTTTGTCCTTCTGCTGCTTGCCTATTCTTTCTGTACATTTCTTTCATTCTTCTTTTCTTGTTCTTGTACTTCTTTTCTTGCTGTTTGTCTTGTGTTGCCCTGTCGAGGGCAACAGGTGTTTTTATGGGGGGGAGCCTGTAGTGGGGGTCATGTGACCTGGTTCATCCTGTACTTGTCCATAGCCTACGGATATATACCACTGTCCCCCGACTCCTCTCCAGCGTTTGATATCATCATTTGACTTCTTCTTGTGTCCGCCCCACTTGCCAGCAGCTCCACGCTCATACAACGTCTCCACCGCATTGGTTCTCCAACGTTACTGATACTGTTGGGCATCGCACAGAGACTGGGAGCGCCTACAAGGAGAGCACATGCGGCCAGGAGAGCGTGCGCAGCCAGGAGAGGCACTACAATTGCGAGATAGGCTTTGATGGGGAGAGGAGGGCGAGCGTCGTTCTGAGGTCGGGGAGGAAACTTGAGGTCAAGGGGCTCCGCATCTGTGTGAATGGCTTTGGCAACGGTTGGGGGACCAACCTCCTTTACCAGGAGAAGATGACCAGCAAGGCACGGGGATGAGGTGCGGCCAATGGTTCTGCAGAATCAATATTAGTACCAAATATGTTTTGTATGCGATCAAACTACTTACTAGGACACAGCTGGGGGAGTGCTGGAGATATTAATTGGAGGAGATGAGGCATGAGGTGTAGTGCTTTGGCTGTGTGGTGGAGAACCCTGATTGCTGGTCGGAGCATCTAATGATGCGAAGATCAATGTTAGTGGTGGCAATGTGATCAAGAACTAATCGAGATGAACCCAGATCTCATACCTTGGTTATTTGGGGCTGAAAATAGTTAGCACAGAATCAAGAGTGGGCCTGGATAACTCATGTGGCTGTCCTTGCATGGTGAAGAAGTTGAGCATGCTTACAGAAGTTCGGGATTGCACGACTCGAAGGACCTGCTTGAGGGGTTCATTGTGTCCTGCACCTCCACAATTTGGCCGCCAAGGTAGGTGCACTGGCGTGATATTTGTTTGTACCCTCTGATGACTAATCATTTTCAAACAAGGCCATCACTCTCCCATTCCACAAAAAGCATGCCCAACTCCAATCAAAGAAATCCAAGGGCAAAAAGGCAGCGACTGAGCAGGAGAGCGACAATGAAGACAAGGGCAAGGACAAGGACCAAGGGTTTGAAGACTTGGATCCTGATGAGGTGAGTAGACACATCCTTGAGTTTGCAGGCGATTTCCTCACTTGCACTACAGGATGACCCTGAGGACAACAGTGCCGCATTCTCGATGATGCTGGACAAAGTGGGTGACAAGGAGTCTGAGCAACTGGATATTGTGTCAGGATTGGCAGAGGACAACAAACTTCGTTGCATCACAAAAGTATTATTTAAAGTGAGTTGGCTACCTCACAAATACGAGTGTATCACTAATAAATTTTGTAGGTTTCTAGAGAGGCTCGTCGCCTGCGCTACAACCCAGGCGCAGGGCGTGATTTCAAGGAGGTGTGCGTTCTATCCGAGGTCCCAACTCCACACACCATCCAACACGACATCCAAATCCGTTGGAACTAGATCTCGATGTCATTAAAAGACATCGATCAGACATGGGATGGAGCGTAAGCTTTATTGTATATCTATGTACAGGCACGCTAGCTAACTAAAGACACAGGTGTAATTATCAACAGACTTACCAGCACACACCCTGGGAGGAGTGCTTCTGCGCTGAGGATCGACAGGTACTGCCAGGTTCCTTGACCATACTTGAGGTAAGAGTATTATTAAGCATACTATCCTTATTTCTAACGAGTGTCTACAGCCACTGGAAGTAGCCACGTTGGCCATGTCGAAGGCCAATGTCCCCCTGCTTGCCAATGTAGTTGTGCAATACGATGCACTCGACAAGCAATACGGCAAGATTTGCCACGACCAGAAGCAACCACTCTACATCCATCTTGCGGCCGATTGTGCACAAGGTGTACTCAACCAATACTATGAGAAAAAAGATGATTTGACACTCTACCAGCTTGCACTCTGTAAGTCCACGCCATGCAAATACATTGATTAATACACTGATTTGTATTTACAGTGCTGCACCTGTCGATGCATGTGTATTCCCTCTCGGCTTCGGGATGGCAAACGGATTGGATCGACACCGCAGTCGAAATTGCCGAGACATGCTGGCGTATGCACTACAAGCTGGTGCATTTCAACAAGGCAATGCCAACCTCGGAGGCTGCTGGCACTGAGCTTTTGTTTGTTTTCTCCGTAAGTACTTAGTTATAGATTAATGGATATACTGACCATTTCTTGCATAGTCCTACATGGATTGGGTGTTGTTGAAGCTTGACAAGGAGGAGACAGCACTGGTGTTGCCAATCAACGCTTTCGTGAACGGTCAGTGCATCCATGCTCCAATCTAACAAGATACTGATATCATGAATAGCTAAACCGGTATTTAACATTGTTGGCGGTAAGCATGCCACGTTAAACCCACTTGCCTAGTGGCACGGGCAGCGCGCTGTTGGAAACAAGGAGAATGGTCTTACCCAGATGTCATTGGAAGTGCTCAGCGCCCCCAGTATGTGTGCTCTCTAACAACATGGCTAATACTAATCAATTTCCCAGCATTGAGTGTGGATGTCAAATGGGTGTTTTTGTTTGCTGGCTTGATTGTGAGCAAGCAACAACATAACTTGTCACCAGGCACAATCCAAGCCACGATCTTGCTTGGCTTGTACTCCTAGGCCAGCAGGGTAAAGCCGGGCACGCTCGTGTTGCAATTGTGTGGGAAGGAGAAGGCAATACCCCCAGCTTTGTCAAGATACATATTTTTTGCTCAGTGTTCAATGTACTTTTGGCTCGGAAAAATGTTATTTAATTGATCTATCTACTTCTGTAAACACAAAGCAAAATAGTACCCATGACGTCAGAGAAAACCTCGGTTGTAAATTTACCCTGAATTGGCAAAAGGTGTCTGTAACATCTCATTGCACAGCCTTGAGGGCAAATTACGGCAAATTTGCCCAAATATGCCCGGGAACATGGGGAAAATGGGGTAAATAACGGCACTTAAAGAGGGGGGGTTGGTAAAATGAGCAAATGGGAAAATAATGGCAAATCAGCACTTATTTGCTTTGGGGGTTTTCCCTGACAGAGATGCAGGAACTTCAGCAACAAAAGCAGGAACTTTGCTGAAGTTTATGCGGGAATGGCAGTGCTTAAGTGTGGGAATTTGCAAGCATGCTTGGCGGGAACTGGTGTGTCACTGCATGATCTTGCTGTGGCTTTGGCTCCGGCATTGCGGGAATTTGCCAAAATTTTGGCCGCTGGAGTCCAGCACTTTGGTGTGCTGAAATTTCGGCACGACATCCTTAAAGGAGACAAATGGAAACCAGAGTTCAGAACCAAGGATGGTCTCTACAAATACCTGGTTATGCCCTTCTGTCACAGCCCTCTTGGCTTGACTTAGGTGTGTCTCGACGTGAGTTGTTGAGTTATCAAGTGGAACCCCACAAGCCCCTAGTCCCGACGATGGACTCAAGGGATACGGTGTTGAGGGCTAAACCCAAGATGTTGAGGAAGTTGTTATACAACGTAGTCTCTTAGTCTTAAGAGTGTTGGAGGATGATACAAGTGATGCGCTAAAGCCGTCACTTATAGTACTGTCCTACCTTCACACCTATGAGGGGAGATTGACGAGGTAGAGCAAGCTGGAGATCCCAGGCTTGCTCACCCTTCTTTTATACGCAGGAGGCGTACAGCCTTGTAAGTACATGTGAAAGTCCATCTACCAGTAAGAGCGCACAGAAGCGCAAGGTGAAACGCAAGAGTCACCATGAGGCGTGGTCTGTGCGTAAGGTCTAAAGGAGTGTTTATGGTCAGGCGTTGTAAGCCACGAGTCTGTGTCTGAACAAGTCAAAGGCCATGCCTTAGACGAGAGAAAGACACACAAAAGAAAGAAAAGAGTCCAGTGGGTTACAACACCTTCAGTCTCAAGAACGCTCCGGCATGCTTCCAACAGTTCATGAACCATATCTTCAGGGACATGATTGATGTGTTTGTCATTGTCTACCTGGACGATATCCTGATCTACTCCCAAAACAGAGAAGAGCACACAAAGCATGTGCAACAGGTCCTACAGTGCTTACAGGATACGCATGTCATGCGGAAATTTGCGATACCCACAGCGAATAATACCTGCAAATACTCGCATGCGGGTAGTGAGAGCAAGAGCGGGAAGCACAAAAAAGTGCGGAATACCCGCGTTTAAGCGCCAATAGGTCTGAAAAATACCCGCGCATCCAACACACATTTTTCCGCATTTATGGGCATTTTACTTAGTATAGATCGTGCAAAAACACTCCTCAGAGTCTACAAGGCTCGATTTCTGAAGTTTGAGTGTCCACAAATCCCACCACATTCTCATGATAAGTAGCTCATAAAATGTGCATAATTCACAGCATTCAGAATATATGGGTCTCACTATCTACATAAATCAAACAGGCTCTGTGGTGGGGATTTACTCCTGGGAGGGGGAATACCCCTGAAAAGCGCCACACAGACTAGTGAGACCAACCGCCAGAATGTCGCTCCCTTGTGCGCAATGGATGCGCTAGGCTGTATATAGGCTGTATACCAAGTTTCAGACACTCGAGATTATGGGAAGTGATGTAAATGGGGGAAATATGTCGCCCAGGGTAAGGCTGTCGTGCGAGCAACCCGCGTGCGGGAATGCTCGCATTTGCGGGCACAAATACCCGCAAATACCCGCATGCGAGCAGCGGGCGCGGGCGCCAGCACAGGATTTTGGTGCGGGCATCCCGCCAGGGCATCCCACAATGCCCGCATAATTAGCGCTGATATACCCGCATATTCTCGCAAAAAAAACTAACCTGATTGACAATCAAACGCTGGCGTGCGTGCAACTTTACTGCGAGAGTTGCTCACTATGAGCTTCAATGGTAAAATCAAGTGTCCTCCAAAGTCATCACATCGTAATGATTAAAAGCTCATTAAATAGAGTAAATTCCCAGCTTCCGGAATATATAGCACACACTACATAAATAAATTACATTGGCTGTGAAATCGATGAGCAATGTCCCCAGAAAATTGCACTCCTATAAAGCGCCACACAGACTAACAATTCTAGCCGTGGAAACATCGCTCCCCTGTATGCGATAGTTATATACACTACTCAAGAGGCTCTCTGTCAAATCTCAGCCTTATTGAGGCATGGGAAGTGAGACAAAAGGGGGGAAAGATGCCTGGTAGGGCCAGAAATCGATAAAACTGCCCTGCTACAGCACTAATGGGGCATCTCTAAGGAATTTCAATGAGTACAATTTGTTCAGACTGCTTGATTCTTTTAGTGATAATCTCATCAGTTTTTAGCTTTACTTCACTCATATGTAAGTACAGGACATTTACCAGGCAAGAGAGCAATGAACATGCAGAACTAATTGTACAAAGCAATGTATGTACAGTGAAGCTATGAGTGAGATGAATGGTATACAAGTGAACATGGATATTATGAGTAGATAACACTCACCCAAAACCTGACAGTAGGTCTTGTTCTGTTGTCACAGCAGTGGTGACATAGGGGGAATATATTATGGACCATGGCAAAGTCCTCTATGTTCTACTGATTGGAATCCTTTGAGACTTTGTCAGTAATTCGCACACAATAGAAAAACTCTAGATCCACTCTTACACCCATATATTCCCTCTACTGTGAGGCAGAGAAGGGGGTGCGACTCTCCTGAATATTCTGTAACAGTAATTGCTTGGTTTGAGGACCTATATAATTTATTTAGGGGATGTATTATACATATTCTGATAGCTGCGACTTATGCGCATTTAATGAG
This sequence comes from Ceratobasidium sp. AG-I, assembly GCA_015039395.1. Lineage (NCBI taxonomy): Eukaryota > Fungi > Basidiomycota > Agaricomycetes > Cantharellales > Ceratobasidiaceae > Ceratobasidium > Ceratobasidium sp. AG-I. Next base: position 59,936 of record MU132242.1, read on the forward strand.
CTATGCATCGAGCGAATGTGGCGGGATTTGAGGTCTGTCATTTTCCCCTTCGCACACATCTCCCCCTCTGCATCCCCTGCAGCCTCGTTGCGGGCGATGCAGCATGCGGGAATGCTTGCAATGCTCGCAGCACGGCGAGCAGTGCGGGATGCCCGCAGCATTCCCGCATGCTGGCGTGCGAGCGCGAGCGCCGGCGCCAGCATGGGGATTTGGCGCCGGATGCTCACATGCGGGCGCCGGAATCGCCGGAACTGCTCGCACGACAGCCTTAGCCCAGGGGGAAATTCCCACATAAATCTCCTTCTACAACATGAATGTACTCATTGGAATTCTTTCAATCATCCCTATTCTACTCACAATGCTTGATTACCTCAGTACTAGTCTCACTCAATTTTAGCTAAAGTTCAACACCATTGATGTGTCTGTCTCACAAGGTGTGGGCCATGGAGGGGACAGTGGGAACTTATGATAGAATTGGGGCAGTCACAGAGTATCTACAGATGAGATAAGTTATGATTCAGTACTATATATTACACCAATGGTATCTCAATCATTGGAACCTGGATAGGGAGTGCCAGACTAATCCAATGTGAGGTATGAACAAAAGGGGTATTATATTGAGATATCTTGTTGTGTCCCCATGTTTCCTATGATCGGATTCTCACAGAAACTTGCCAGTAAATCAGAATAAACACAAGAACACTAAAAACCCTCGCACACCAGTGGATATCTATCTGCAAACCCCTCAGAATGAGGGTGCGATGCCTTTGGGGATTATCTTTAGAAGTATTTTGTACATTACATGCCCAGTAGAATTTATTTAGTACATGTTATTGGTATGGATGAAGAGCTCTGAGCTATGCGCATTTTCCTGTATAGTTCACTCAGCAATGTGATGACATTGGTGCGCGGGTGATTTCGCATACCCGCAGAATCAGCAAGAATGCCGAAATACCACGGAAATTCTTGCATTCCCGCGTGCGGAAGCAGGAGCCGGAGCCAGAACTGCTCAAATGTGTGGAATTCCAGTGGGTGGGAGCGGAATTTCTGCAATTCTTCTGTGCGACATCCTTATTACAGGACAATCACCTCTTCCTCAAATTCAAGAAGTGCAGCTTCTGCGTCACCACAGTCACCTATGTAGGCATTGTTGTCACGCCAGAAGGGATCTCTATGGAAAAAGACAAGATCAAGGACAGACAGGAGTGGAAAGAACCCAAGACAGTCAAACAGGTACAAGCCTTCCTAGGGTTTGCCAACTTCTACAGGTGATTCGTGTGGCGTCAGCAAAACCCGTGATTCCACAGTTTGCTCCGAGGGCTCAGGTTCTCAAATGAGCCTCCAGAGCACGTGCTCCGGAGGCTCATTTGAGAACCTGAGCCTTCGGAGTGCTGGGGAGCACGTGGATTTGCTCTGGAGCGCTCTGGAGCACCCTGGAGCAAACTCAGAATTTGCTGAGGGGACTTCAGCCAGATAGTCAAACCTGTTACGGCACTCACCCAGAAAGAGAAGAGATGGGCCTGGAGTCAGGAAGAACAAGAAGCATTCAACAAGGTCAAGGAAGAAATCACTAAGGATCCGGTCCTCATACACCCAGATCCCAGTAAACCTTACTACCCTGAGACTGACACCTCAGGAGTGGCCATGGGAGCTATCCTTAGTCAGAAAGGAAGCAACAGATATCTCCACCTGATTGCATTTCTATCCAAAAGCTTCACCAAGCCTCAAATGAACTACAATACACACGACAAAGAACTTCTTGCCATCATCACAGCATGGCATCACTGGCGACTATTTCTGGAGCTTACAGAACAACCAGTCATTGTCTATACCAACTGCAGGAACCTGGAATACTGGAAGACTGCTAAGGAGTTTAAACAACAACATTCCAGCTGGTACGGCAAGATTGCATCATTCAACTTCCACATTGTCTACAGGGCTGGGAAGCTCTCAGATAAATCAGACTCACTATCACAAAGAAGCAATCATCTCAATACCCCAAAGGAACACCAAACCATGATTGCTGCTGAGAGATTCATTGGGTTTAGGGCAGAAGATAGTCTGGACATCTTCTCAGCCATCCAAGAAGCCCAGGGGGACAACAAATCCATGGAGGTACTCATGGCAAGTGCATGAAGGAAGAAGTAACTTCCCCCCTCCATCAGAAAGCAACACATCAAAGATGAGTGGAAGCAAGATCTTCAATGGTTTGAAGGAAGAATACTGGTGCCAAACAACAACAAAATCAAATTGAGGCCTTTAGAACACTACCACAACGAACCAACAGCTGGACACCAAGGAATTGACAAAACGCTCAACTCATTATTGAGATGCTACCACTGGGCAGGTATAATGAACTCCATAACAGGATTTGTGACCTTGTGCAAAACTTGCCAAAGAAGCAAGGGTCATAGGCAAGCGGTGCCAGGAAGAAGCATGGGCATCCCTGACCGGCCTTGGTAGGAAATCAACTACAACTCCATTGTAAGGGTGTCGTGCAGGAATTCTGCTGGAATCCTGCACCCGCACACGGGATTCTGGCCCTTTGAGCCTATCCCGCACCCACCCCCGCACCCGCACGCCGGAAGCCGGAATTCTGGGGGTATTCCTGCACCTTTCCACAAAAGTCATCACATCATCATGTGTAATATGCCATTAAATGCGCATAATTCCAGGCTCTCATAATATATACATTTCACCCTCTGAATAAATTCCTACATGTTGCAAATCCACAATATCTACTAAAGATATATTCCCCAGGCATCGCTCCCCTTCTGTGGCTTCCCATGATGCGATATTCACTAGCGTGAGAGTGTATACAGAGTACCTGCATTTATCACAACCTACTGGCGAAGTTTCAGGCTAAACCATTTGGTGGATCATAGTAAACATTCAAGGTCAAGTTCATATAATCCCCCTGTATGGTAATCCATGATAGCATGAGCATTAGGCTGTTTCACACATTTCAAGTGAGTAGGATCTATCTAATATACATGAAAGAATAGATCTAGAACATATCTCACTTGTAGCTGTTCCCTATCTTCAGCATTGTACTTAACTTACCTTAGTCAAGTAACACCGGGTTGCCAGCTTAAGTCCACTGGGATGTCGTGAACCACGTAAGCCTAACCCTTTTATTTTTCTTGCTTCGGTCTCAGTATGGCACCTTTGACCTTAGTATCCGCGCAATTGCCTTTAGCGCTCTTACACGTCACATGACTCAGGGCTCACTCTGCCTGGCAGCACAGACCCTGAGGTCACATGACCTTACACCGTGGCTCACAACGTATCTCGTGGCTGACCACTCAACACTCTTTCACATGCTTGTGCGCATACCTTGAGGCTCTGCCTCACACCATCCTCATAACTGAGGGCCTTTCACATGTAAGCCTCATGTACACCATGAGGCGTTTCACATGTATGCCATGAAGGCTCGCCACATGCTTGCCTCATGTTTCTCTTCTATACGATTGGCTAGGTCTAAAGATAGACTTTCACATGTACATAGGAGGCTGTGCGCCTCAAAGGTATAAAAGAACAGTGAGCAAGCCTGGAATCCCCAGCTTGCTCTACCTCGTCAATCTCCCCTCAAAGGTGTGAAGACATACAGCAGTACTATAAGTGAAGGCTTTACCGCATCACTTGTACTGCTTAATCTTCTCATAGCTAGTAAGAGACACGATAGTAATAACTCAACAAAGTACTTGTAAAGTACTCGCTGCCTTTAGGGCCCTCGCCATCGCCCGGACTCAGTCCCCAAGCCACCAGATAAGCTAAGACGCTCTAGAGAGAACGTCTGATATCGCTACACGCCACAACCTAAAGGAGTGCTGTGACATGGGACTTGTGAATGTGAACCACAACAAAAAAGTGATGAGAACTGTACTAGGGCAATCAGATATTGTAATTAGAATGTACTCATTAGAATCTCTCAGAAAAGTCTTGTTAATGTTGCAGGGGGCATTTTCCCAGGGGTTTGAGCCCCTGGGCGACATATTTTCCCCCTTTATACCACTTCCCCTGCCCCAAACTGTCTGAGAACTGACATATGGCCTATTTAGACCTGGGCGCACCTATTGCACCTGCGGGAGCGGCATTCTGACAGTGGGATTCCTTAGTGCATGTGGCGCTTTTCAGGGGGTTTTCCCCTCCTGGATGTATTTCCCCGGTTCTGAAGTCTGAATGAAATATTTCAACATATATGAGTATATATTCCAAGAGCTGTGAATTATGCACATTTTATGGTATAGCTCACATGTATTTGTGGTGGAGTTTCAGTACCATCAAAACTTGCAAAACTTGCATTCTGTGACGCTAGGTGTATTTCTACACAATTGAGGCCAAATAAAATGCTAATAAATCGGAAAAAAGTGGGCTAGCATGTGCAGGCATAGGCGCGGGTATTGGCGCTTAAATCGCCGGAATTTGCGGGATTCTGGCGGAATTCCCTGCACCAAAATCAAGTTCCCGCACCAGCACCGGAACCCGCATCGCCGGAATTTGCTGGTTTCGGGTGGCCGGAATCACTTTTTCTGGCGTGCGGGATTCCCGCGCGACATCCAAACTCCATTGTGAAACTTCCTATCTCCGACAACTTTGACAGCATACTAGTAGTTGTTGATAGGTTCTCACGGCAGGCACATTTCATCCCATGCCTGGAAGCAACCAATGCAGAGGAACTTGCCGAGATATTTATCAGGGAAGTTTGGAAACATCATGGGCTTCCCAAGAAAACCATATCCAATTGTGGCAGTACTTTAGTGAAGTCAGCCGCGTAACCCAGCCCCAGGAATTCCAGGATTCCTGCCCAGAAAAACCCAGAAATGCCTGGCTCTGGGCAGCGGGCAGGAGTGTGGGCATGGCCAAAAAGTCAGGGATTCCCACCGCTAAGCGCCAGATGCTCGCCAATGCCCAGCGATTTGCGGGCATACCCACAACCCGCTACCCGCTTTCTAATGCAATTCATTTCAGAATTATCTGTTCAGCCAATCCTTCTCACTGAGCAAATTTCCGTCAAGTCCCTTCTGTAGTACTTGGTTTGAATAATTGACCAACCATAAATCCCATCACAATGTTAACTGTCCTACACCATTAAGTAGAGAAAATACCCAGCTTTCCAGTGATATATTCCAGGACCTCTGAATAAATTACTAAAGCAGAGAAAACTGTGATTTACACCAGGGAGATATTCACCCCTGAAAATGCACCACATGCACTAAGAGAATCCACTGTGTATATGCTGCTCCCCCATGCACAATCCTTAGACATACCTTCCAAGATGCTATTCACAAAATATTAGCTCGTTCCAACCCCTACAAGGTACTCAACTAGGGGGATTGGTGCTCCAAGGGGGGTATTCCAGCACTAAATGCAATCTGGAGCCAGAATGAGGGCGATTGAGTTGAATCCAATGAGTACATTCTACTCAGAGCAGAATTTTGCATATACCTAGGGTGTCGTACATTCTAGTGTTGTGATCATATTCTCACTTTCTATATTGTTTGCTATGATTCCTCTGGTAGCTCCTATGAGAGTATCCACATAGAATACACATACTTGCAAGGCTTCAGCAGATGAGATATATTGAAAGCATACGTATGTGAGTTATTAGATGCTATTCCACTCAATGCTGATACCATGAAGAGCCTGACTAGTGAGCAACAAGCATTCAGGGGGGAATAGGGGTATTGTTGAACTGAAACTGAAGTTAAGAAACTTCCTATGATTGGATTGGAATGAAACTTGGCACATGCATTCAGATAGTGTATGTCCAATACTGTGTTAACTTACGCTGGAGCTAGGTGGCCTGTACACGGCCTACGTGCACAATTACTATTTCCCCTCAGAGTAATTAACGGATTTAACAGTGATGAAAATTTATTTTGGGCATGCAAAGTAAATGAGCGGAATCCCCTGATTTATGTGCATCTAATGAGCTGTAAATCATGTGGATGTGATGACTTTTGTGGTATCCAATGCCCGCATGCCCGGGGATGCTTGCACAAATGCGGGCATTTGCTGGATTCCCACGAATTCCCATGTGCCTGGTGCCAGGTGTGAGAGCGGGCGCAGGCAGAGGGTCTGAGGGTCAGATTCCTGGCTCTGGGCGTGGGAATCCGGGCTTCTACCCAGCCGACATCCTTAAGCCTCCCTTGGGGGTATTTTCTGGCATATAGTCCGGTTGGTGCACAGGGGATGGAAAACTGCAGGCTAGTTCAGGAGATTGATGAATATTGGAAATGCATCTATTAATAGAATTCCCTTTCCTGGGTTGACATAATTTGGCTAGCAGCTATCTACTGCTATATACTGCTACATTGTCGTGACCCTTGTGGGCACGCCCCAGTTTTTCTGTATTTTCTACTATTTTTACCAACCTTGTACGATCACTTTCTATGTCACGTGACCTCGGCGCCTATAGCACTGCCGCCTCGGCACGTTCCATGGCTTACACATCATTACTAATCCTTCTCCAATATCTATGGACTCTTCTTTTCTTCCGTTGCTATGTGACTCACAGTTACGCTTGTTTGTACATACCTGTGCTTTAGAATGTATAAAAGAACAGGCTCAGTGTCTCTGGAAAGCCAGAACACTTTCGCCTTGTCGATTCCCCTGAAGAGTCACAAGTTAGCTGGCTTTATAGCGGCTGTAATCGTCCAAGAGTGCCTTGCCCTTGTTTGTGATCCCCCATCTACACCTAGCACTCACTCCCCACTTTGGGTTGTGACATACATGTGCTATATATTACTGCTAGATAGTGCTAGATAGTGCTATATAGCACTATGTAGCTGCCTATGGTTACTATGTAGCGCTAGATGTTGCTATAAATCTGGGACCTATCGACTTTTTCTACAGCAGGTATATATGCTATATGGCGCTATATACAGCTTTCTAGGTATTTGCAGGTTTCCAGATGTTCCTGGGTACCAGGCTTTAGGTTGGTGAGGACAAAGGCCATTTTGTGATGTTTGGTTGGGAATGAAGTTTTGTTGGCTTCAAGGTGGGCCAGGACAAGTTTGAACCACTGTTTTGCAGCTACTCCTCTTGATCCATCAATGGCCTCAGGCTTTGGCATCTTTGATTTGTACCCACCCTCAGCCCCAGGGGTTGCAGAGGGTTCCCTGGTCCTTTTGGGTTTTCCATCAGGGGTAGTGGAGGAACCAGACAGGCCCCCCCCGGTGGAGGTGCATGTTGTCCCCCAACTCCAAACCCCATGCTACTGGGCTCCCAGGTCCACGCTCCCTTTCCTTCCCTTTCCCCATACTGGAACCAAAGTGGAGCCCTGGCCCCTTAGGCGTAGGTTCATCCTTGGTTGGCTCCTTTTTTGGTGGGGTTTGGACCCCTTGGAGGTGATGGAGTTCTGTCCTTAGGGTGGTGATTTCCTCCCTTGCCCTGTCCAGTTGGGAAGCCAAAGCTTCTAGCAAGGTCTCTTGTCTTCCTTGTTCTGCCCATATGCTGTTGATACCTTCCTGGAGGAAGGCATCCAGTCCGTTGTAGCTTTGTACTTCCTCTGTTACCCCCCCTCAGCAAAATCTGGGTTTGCTCCCGGTGCTCTGGAGGGCTGCAGAAAGGGGCGGGTGGCTCCCGTCCTCCCGAGCGCTTAGGAGCGCTCAGGAGCCTTGGGAGCACCGGAGCACCGGGCTTCAGAGTGCTCCCGGGCACTCCCGGGCACTCCCAAGCGAATCGGAGGGCAGGAGCCACCCACCCCCCTTCCACAGCCCTCCAGAGCCCTGGAGGCAAAACACAATTTGCTGACGCCCCCATTGCTATGTTCAAGAGGAGGTGGACACTCACTTTGACATCTTGCTGGGCGTCTGCCTTGGTCTGGGCCAAGACTGAAGGTGGCCTTGACAAGGGTACACCGGACATTGAGAAGGGATTTGAGATTGTTGTGACGGATCTGGTGTGCGTTGGATTTGTTGACGGTGTGGAAGATTGGTTGGTACCTGATCAAGCCCGGAGGGGTTGTGTGTGCTGAAGCAGGTTGTAGGACAAAGGTGTATGGGCGCAGTTGCTCCAGGTGTAGTTCTGTTTTGGGTATTAGATTTCTCCTTCCTCAAGTTTGTCAAGCAGGAAGTGCCTCATTGCCAGTTTGGTTAAGCTGTGTGGACTTGGTGGGGCTCTGTTGTGTTTGGCAAGGATCTGTGGGGATTTCCAACACTGGGTGTGGGGGCAGATGATATTGTTCTCCTGGCCAACTAACCAACCAGGAATGGTGTTGCAGGGGTAGCAGAGCTTGTCTGCCTCTGTGATGTAGATGAGACTTCTCCAACTGGGCATATAGCTTTTTGATCAACTTTTTGCACACCTGTGTGGGCACGCAACAACAAGCGGGTCTTCAACAAGGTTGTTTTGGTACTATTGGCTCTAAACTGCTGCACTTCAACTGGCGTTGGACAGCCACTGGATCCAATCAGCAGTTCTGGCAAACGTGTGTCAGAGAAAACCTCCTGGAATTATAGCATGCTATAGCATGCTATTTAGCCTAATGTATGGATTACAGGATTTAGGTCTACCCCCCCATTATTTACTGCTATAACAGCGAATTAACATGGATTTATAGGATTTCAATAATCTAGCTGGGCCCAGTTGGGTCATGATCCTAACTAGACATGTCCCATATTGGGCAACCATTAATTAGTCCAGATCAGGCTTCACCCATATCAGGGAGTCACTTATTTAGTCCAAATCAGACCATATCCTGATTAGGCAAGGTTAATTACCCCACACTGACTAAGCACTCAAGGAAGCAACCACCTGCCACATGACCCCAGCCCCGTGGCTCAGCCCCTTACCAGCCCAAGTCCCCTCCTGCCCTCCCCTTACTCTAGGCCAGCCCACCTGAGCCTTCACCTAGGGGTATTTTCTAGCCCCTTTGGTCAACAGGGGATGGAAATCTGCAGGCTATTTCAAGAGTTTGATCATATTGCAATAGGGTAAGCCTGAAAAGGACCAATTAGTCCCCATTTGGACAACTCAGCCTCATAAAATAGATATGTGTTTTATAAGTGCTCCAAAAGTTACATAATCAGTGTCCAATTTTGAATTGCAAATTCATCAACAGCATCCCAAAAGGGTGATGATTGTATGAGAATGTGCCGGTTTGGGAAGAAATCAAAAGAAAATAATTCAACCACTTCTGAGCATGAATTTGCAATTATAATTGGATGAGATTTGTGTCACAGCCCTCCTTTAGGTTGTGGCCTGTAGTGATATCAGACGTTCTCTTTAGATTGTCTTAGCTTATCTGGTGGCTTAGGGACTGAGTCTGGCAATGGCGAGGGCCCTAAAGGCAGCGAGTACTTCACAAGTACTTTGTTGAGTTCTTACTATTGTGTCTCTTATTAGCTATGAGAAGATTAAGTAGTACAAGTGATGCAGTAAAGCCTTCACTTATGGTACTACTGTATGTCTTCACACCTTTGAGGGGAGATTGACGAGGTGGAGCAAGCTGGGGATTCCAGGCTTGCTCACCGTTCTTTATACCTTTGAGGTGCACACATCAGCAAAAACCAGCTAGACTCCAGAGCGCCACTTTTGCTCCTGATAGCCTAAGAGCCCAAGGAGCACGTGATAATGTGCTCTGGGGTGCTCCGGAGGGCTCTGGAGCCTTGCATTGAAGTCTCCGGATTGCTCCTGAGACACCAGTTTCAAATTAATTTCAAGTTGATCATACAGTGAGATCCATCCCTGAGAACCCTGATATCTCAAACTAGACCCAAATTGACATCAAATTGATGGAGAAATTAGGCAAACGTGTGCCCAAATTTGGAAAGAATCGTGTTTTGGACAATAAAACACGATTTTCTCCATCATTTACTTGACAATTTCAAATCTGACAACACTTACATAAGTATCAGAGCGCATCTTTTATGAAATTTCAAATTGTCCCCAAAAGGCAAGGTTCAATTTCCAATAAAAGCTAGCTTTTTAACCAGCCATTGGATTTCCATCCCCTGTTGACCAAACAGGCTAAATGCTGTAAAATACCCCCAGGTGAGCAATAGGGGCACTGGCAGGGGAGCTGTGAGGGAGGCATTTGGGCTGGGGACTTGAGCTTGGGATTTCAGCCCAATCAAGCAAAGTCCCAGGGTTTGGCTCAGGTGACAAGTGCTGCTCCCCTTGTGCTGGATCTGTCTGCCCAAAGGGGAAGGAATCACTGATAAATCACTGATTAAAAGATGGGAGCTCCTGAGCACATCAACCGTGCTCTCTGGGGCACTGGTCTAGTGGTCATGAGTGCTCCAGAGTGCTCCTGAGAGCATATCACAAGCTCATGCTGGCTCCGGATCGCAGGGGATAACTCCTTGTGCTCCTGCACTCCAGAGTGCTCCAGAGTGCTCTGGAGTCTAGCAGGATTTTACTGAGCAGCCTCCTATGTACATGTGAAAGTCTATCTTTAGACCTGGCCAATCGTATAGGAGAGAAACATGGGGCGTGTATGTGGCATGTTGTCATGACCCACCCTGTTTTCTTGTGGCTTGTCCCTTCTTTCTCGTGGCTCATGACCTGAGTCATTTCCTTGGCTGTGTTTTACTTTGTCTGACTCACGCTGCGCGCTCATCAGACGCTGCCTCGTTCTGTATGACTTGCCACATGCCTTATGCTGTGCAGGTCTGACTCGATGTACGCTCTTGTTTTGTCTGGGCTGTACGCCCTTGGTCTATATATTCGAGCCTGAGCAAGCCTGGTTTACCCAGCTTGCTCTACACTCGTCGATTACCCTTTTCTATCT
>MU132242.1:73761-89801 GCA_015039395.1 Ceratobasidium sp. AG-I
GTGGCCGGCGCTTTTGGGGGGGTAATGTCATGACCCACCCTGTTTTCTTGTGGCTTGTCCCTTCTTTCTCGTGGCTCATGACCTGAGTCATTTCCTTGGCTGTGTTTTACTTTGTCTGACTCACGCTGCGCGCTCATCAGACGCTGCCTCGTTCTGTATGACTTGCCACATGCCTTATGCTGTGCAGGTCTGACTCGATGTACGCTCTTGTTTTGTCTGGGCTGTACGCCCTTGGTCTATATATTCGAGCCTGAGCAAGCCTGGTTTACCCAGCTTGCTCTACACTCGTCGATTACCCTTTTCTATCTAGGCCTTCAAAAGCCACTCAGCTATCACTCGCCAGTTATTCAGCTTAGTTGTCTTATCGTCTTCGCCAGCATATTTGCTTGAACTCGCTTTATTACTCGTCCCAGCCACCCGATACATCCGCCGTCGTCAGTCTACCATCCGTTCGCAACATCTTAGAAGAGGTTGTGACACATGTGAAACACCTCATGGCGTACATGAGGCATACATGTGAAAGATCCTCAGACATGAGGATGGCGTGAGGCAAAGCCTCAAGGCATGCGCACCAGCATGTGAAAGAGTGTTGAGGGGTCAGCCACGAGATAAGTTGTGAGCCACAGAGAAGGTCATGTGACCTCAGGGGTTTTGGCTCTCACCATGAGAATCCCTGAGTCATGTGACATGAAAGACATGTGTGTGGGTGCTAAGGCCAAAGGTTCAAACCAAGGTCAAAGCAAGAAAAAATAAAAGTGGCGGGTTCACATGGTTCACGACAATTTGGCTGGATTTTGTTGGATTTTTCATGTATAAAACAGGGGAGACAGCTATAGCTGCAATCTGGGTAAATCCCATGAAATCCAGTAAATCCTGGTTAATTTGGTGTAATCCAGCTATATACACTGCTATTAATACCCAGGTCTATAAAAATGTGCTTTCTTCTGACAACTGATGTGGTCTGTGTTTTCTGCAAGCAGTTGTTTGCAGTCTACAGTTGCTGAGTAACCAGGTAGGGTGCAAGATAGTCAACACAGGGGCGGTACACCTCTGGTACTTGTAGGGCTTTTTCTGCTTTTGGCTATTATGCAGGGGCTGGCCAATCTACTGTTTCCCAGAACCTCCGCTGATCCCAAGCGATTTCTCAACGGGAAGTGAAGCTTTGCAGGGAGACTGCTAGGCAGTGTGGGGCAAAAAGGCATGGGGTAACAATGACAAAAGGCCTTACAGCAACGACAGAGTGGGTTCAGGCAGTGAGGAAGAGGCTGGAGTCAATGAAGAACACTTTTGCAATGTCACAACCCAAAGTGGGAAGGGAACACTGAGTATGGCAAGGGGAATCCAGGCAAGGGAAAGGCGCTCTTGGACAATTACAGCTGCTATAAAGCCAGCTAACTTGTGACTCTTTGGGAGAATTGACAAAGCAAAATTGTTCTGGCCTTCCACTCAACAAAAGATTGGCAGCATAATGAGAGAAAATGAGGTGATATTAACTGAGGACCCCATTATCCATCCCCCCTAAGCACCTTTCCCTCATCACCCTGTGTTTTGCACCAAGATATTATACTGTATCAATTAGGGATGTCGCGCGAGCAACCCGCGTGCGGGAATGCTCGCATTTGCAGGCACAAATACCCGCAAATACCTGCGTGCGAGCAGCAAGCGTGGGCGCCAGCATGGAGATTTCGGCGCAGGAAACCCGCAAATGCATGGCGGGCAACCCGCACTTAAGCGCCAGGGTTCCTGCAAATGCCCACAAAAATCTGCGGGCAGATCGATAAGTAAACGCGCGAATGCGTGCAACTTTACTGCCCGGGGGGCTCAAGGTGTGCACGCTGAGGAGAATGAGTGTACCAAATACTTGTCACATTCTCTCGATTTTGGGCTCATAAAATGCGCAAAACTCGCAGCTATCAGAATATGTATTATACATCTCTACAATAAATTGTTCTGGGGGAGAAACACCAAATCTATCTCTGAGGGAAAATTACCCCTGAAAAGTGCCACAAGCACTAAGGAGTCCCACCAGGGAAACTCTGCTCCCTTGTGCACAGCATCTTATAGTAACTTATGACTGTCTATATACAAGTTCTCAGCTTCATTGGGTGACTGGAAAGAACTCAAATAGGGGAAATAGTGTGAATAGGGGTAAAAACTGCCACAAATTGTGTTGTACAGTAGAACTGGGGATGTTAAAAAAATTTCCAATGAGTACATTATGCTTAGAATGCTGTCTTACCATAGTTTGCCTGTTTGAAACACAGATAATACTCAGACCTTGTGAATCATCCATGGGGAATGTGTTCAGACTCAAGCAAAACCGGATTTGCTCAGTAGCGCTGGCGAGCCCCACGGGGCTCTCCGTACGCTCTGCAAGCCTCCGGAGCACAAGTCACATGCCGGGAGCACTCAAAAAGTCAGCTGGGAACACTTAAAAGCCTGGGCCGAGGTGATTTGGCACCCTCAGATGCTATAGTGAGCATTAAGGTAGGTGAGTGTGCAGTTTTGAATGTTCCCAGCTGACTTTTTGAGTGCTCCCAGCACATGACTTGTGCTCCGGAGGCTCGCGGAGCGTACAGAGAGCCCCGTGGGGCTCGCCAGCGCTACCGAGCAAATCCGGTTTTGCTTGAGGAGAATATGGAACACTTGGAACTTAGGACAGACCAGTTCACATGAATCAGGATCTGCTATGGGTGAGATTCTTGACACAGTGAGGTTTTCAGATATGCTTAATATTTTCCATGATTTACATTTGTCTAGAAATGCTTAGTCCTGCTGCCATTGTAAGGGTAGGGGGATAGGGGTAGGATTCCCCCCTGTTGTAACCCACCGGACTCTTTTCTTTTTTATGTGTGTCTTTCTCTTGTCAAAGGCCTGACCTTTGACTCGTTTGGACTCGGTCTCGTGGCTTACAACGCTTGACCACAAACACTCCTTTGGACCGTATGCACAGACCACGCCTCATGTTGACTCTTGCGTTTCACCTTACGCTGCTGTGCGCTCTTACTGGTAGATGGGCTTTCACATGTACTTACGAGGCTGTACGCCTCCTGTGTATAAACAAAAGGTGAGCAAGCCTGGGATCTCCAGCTTGCTCTACCTTGTCAATCTCCCCTCATAGGTGTGAAGGCAGGACAGTACTATAAGTGACGGCTTTAGCGCATCACTTGTACCATCCTCCAACAATCTTAAGACAAGAGACAGCGTTGTACTTGACTACCTCAACACTTCGGGTTTAGCCCTCAACACCGTATCTCTTGAGTCCATTGCTAGGACTAAGAGCTTGTAGAACGCCACTTGATAACTCAACAACTCACGTCGAGACACACCTAAGTCAAGCCAAGAGGGCTGTGACATTGTAGAGCAAGCTTTACGCTATCTCGTGGCTACCAACCAATCCCGCCACCTTCGCAGCCAAGACTAAGCCGGAACTGTGGGGATACATCAACACCATCATAGGTGATATACCAGTGTACTACGCTTGCACCAAGGACAACAACTACTTTATTGTTCAACTCAATGGCGAACACGTGATTGCCAACAACGAGATCGAACTAGTGTGAATCCTCAACCCCGACTGTATCTATTCACTCAAGACAACTACAAATGTCGCGAACATCCAGCAATATACAGGGCGCTGGGAGTAGAAGAAACAGTGAACAAGCCACGAGATCCGACACACGGACAGGACCCGAACGCATGAATGAGGGCATAGGCCAAAGCATCAGCCGACCCCGATCAAGGGCCTCAGAAGACAACCGAGATATAACCGAAGAAGTACCACAAACATTCCCAACAACAGAACAACTGGTAATCTCCACAATCCCTACAACTCCTGAACCAGTGGCATCTAGTTCCAGATGCACTATTCCAGGAGGACTCCCCTCTTTTGAGGTCTCAGGAGAACAAGGACAGGGAGAACAGTCAGAACCCACTATAAGGCAACCAACGCCTGGAAGACTCGTACGACTGCCAGACTTTGGGATAAGGAACAGGACGGCGACAGTAGGACCAGAAGAAGAAGAAGCAGTTGGAGCCACCTCACGCATTATACCAGACCCTGATGAGACCTACACAAGGCACCCTCTCACCGGAACACTTGTACGATTGTCACAAGGGAGTGTACTGAGCCAACACTCCATGCCTCCGACACCCAATACAGGGATAACTGTAAGCTCAATCACGGGGTTTGCACAACTACCCTCAGTAGTTGGAACAGAGATAGAACAATGCTCTGAAGCAAACGAGGCGGCAAGGGCACGAAGAATGGAAGCCGAAACACGCGCTCTCATACGGGAAAAAGCGGAACATGTCATACGGCCACTACAAGAACAGATAGCTGTACGCACCCTGCCCATAGCCGAAATCAGACAAACCACAAGGGTGCTAGTACAATCCAACAACACCATACTTGAGCAGATCAGGGGTATCAACGACCGAATGGATCGCATGGGAGACAAAAATAGGGAAATAGAGCATAACAACCGCGCTAACGCTACCAATCTCTACCAGGCGGGATTAGATATCCGCACCAACACAAACAGCATCCGAGCAGTACAGGAACAACTATGGAATTTGGCAAACATGCCTGACAGTATGGATTGTATACGCAACACACAAGCCGTAATGACCAACGATCTTGGAAATCTACAACAGATGATGGAGCAACAAAATCGACAGCTCGCTAACATCTTTGAAACGCTGCAAGGCATTGACAACCGCATCCTGGTACCAGAAGACGATGCACAAAGTCTCAGCTCTATCACCACAGTCAGCATACAGGGTTTTAAAGACGAAATACCTGATCAAGCACAATCATCACAAAGGGGACAACAAGCACCCCCACATCGTCCTCGCTTCCGTTCTCCAGGCCCCCCATCAGATCCCGACTCCTCTCGACCATCCAGTCGAGAACGTAGCCCCGTTAGGCCTAGAAGGGATCAACATAGGGAACAAAGGGACGAAAGGAGAAGAAGCTGAAGTCGAAGTCATAGTCCTGTAATCCCTCGTGAAGCACAAATCAAGAAGCCAGAGCCCTTTAAAGGAAAACGAGGAAAGGACGCAGACCACTTCATGCTACAAATGGAGATTTACTTTCGTAGCCATGGACAAGCCTTTGCCAACAACCACCAAAAAATCTCCACCTTTCTTCTTAACATCAAGGACCAAGGAAGTGGTTGGGCAAGGGTTCGACTACAACGAGTAAACAACGAAGACTGGACAGGGGAACTACTATCCTGGCAGATCTTCCGACTTGCATTCCTGAAACACTTTGGAGAAGTTATGCGAGAGGAAAAAGCCGGAGAACGCCTGGATCGCCTTCGCCAAACCAAATCCGCTAGCAATTATGTCACCCTGTTCCAAGAAATTGCCGAAGAACTCCCCGACAACGAAGCGTCTCTTATCAGGAAGTTCAAGAAAGGTCTCAAGGATAACTAGGGATGTCGCGCGAGCAACCCGCACGTGGGAATACTTGCGTTTGCGGGCACAAATACCCGCAAATACCCGTGTGCGAGCAGCGAGCGCAGGTGCGGGTTTGGAATTTTTGGAGCGGGTTGCCCGCAAATTCCTGCCGGGCTACCTGCACTTAAGCGCTGGTATACCCGTAGATACCCGCAAAAATCTGCGGGTAAATCGATAAGTAAACGCACAAAAGCGTGCAACTTTACTGCGCGAGGGGGGACTCAAAGTGCACACTGGGGAGAATGAGTGTACCCAAATCCCATCACATTCTGTTCATACCAGGCTCATTAAATGCGCATAATTCAGTGCTCTCGTAATATGTACATATCATGATGAAAATAAATTATCCTGGGGGTGAAATACATGATTTACTGCTGGGGGGGAAATTACCCCAAAAAGCGCCACAAGCACTAAGCAATCTCACCAGGGAAGCATTGCTCCCTTGTACTATTTACATTCAAGCATCATATATGAGTCTATATGCAGAATTATAGCTCAATCAGGCTACTGGAAGGTGCTCAAACAGGGGATACAGTGAGAATAGGGGCTAAACCTCGCATAAATCCCCCCCTACAGTATAAATGGGAATGTTACAAAGAAATCCAATGAGTACATTATACTCAGCATGTTTACTTACCATAGTTCGCTACCTTGGAACCTATCTCATACTGAGATTGGGTGAATCATACAGGGGGGATTTACTCTTAGCCTATGGTACACTTGAGACTTTGAGTCACATAACTTTACATGAATCCTGAGGGCCTATGAATGAGATTTTTGGTACACAGAGGTTTTCAAGTACTCTCAATGTAATGTATGATTTCAACTTGCCTAAATTGCTTTAGCTCTATTGCCACTACAAGGATATCAGGATAGGGGGGTGGTTTCCCCCTTTCAGTGCATTTCTCAACCTCTGCTGATTGGATTGCCGCCCAACTGCTTACATAGATTCTAAGACACCTGGAGCCGTATATCGCTACTACAGATCTGTCAGAATCTCTTTGATTGGGCTTCAGTGATGGCTGCGATAGTGATGCATTATTTACAGAATGTATCTCACGCGTTTCCCTACCTAAACAAATTATTTCTGCTAGCGTGAAAGCATATTCAGAGTCAGCTGAATTATGCGCATTTAATGAGCCTTACATCTTTCTGATGTTATGGGTTTCAAGGTCGGTCATTTATCATGTCGTGCACTCAAGTCCCCCTCGCAGCTGTTACAGACACGCCGCGGGCACGGGAGCTTGCGGGAATGCTTGCAATGCGCCGGTACTGCGAGCAGTGCGGGTTGCTGCGGGTATTCCCGCATTCCCGCGTGCGGGTGCGAGCGCGGGAGCCGGATGGAGATTTTGGCGCCGGATTCCCATGTGCGAGCGCGGGAATTGCGGGAAATGCTTGCCCGACATGCTTAAGGATAACGTCCGCCAAGTTGCAGTACAAGCTGCAGTTCATAGCAGGGTAGACATCTGGACAATCCAAGACTGGTATGACTTCGCAATTTGAACCGACACTATACTGTTTGAGGCAAACAGGGAGACTAATCGTGACAATCGCATTAACCGCAAAGGACGAGCCGAACAAGGCAAGGTGTCGACTACTGAAACTGGTAAAGCTTCTGGATCAAACACAGAACACAAACAACAGGACAAAGACAGCCCCAACTGGGTACCTACAGAAGTAACCAAACGACGCAAGAAGGAAGGGAAGTGCATCAAGTGCGGTAAAACCAGTCACTGAATCCCCACTTGTAAATCCAAGGAATGGGTACAGGAGAAGGATGAAAAGAAGGACTACAAAGGGAAGGCTGCAGAAACCGGGCACATCAGCGAGGTGGAGGAAGGGATAAATGAAGCAGAATCCTCCACGGAGTTGGAAAACTAGAACGACAGCCTGAATCCATGTCAGTGCCTGTCCCAGAACCTTCAAAGGAACATGTATACCAGCTAAAGACCTCTAATAACAACTCGACTTGGTACACAAACTTTGAAGGAATCATGGACCCTGTAAAAACCCTCATCGACTCCGGCTCCTCAAGAAACTTCATCAATATCACATTTGCGCGACGACACTCCATACCCCTAATCGAACTTCAACATCACCGTGCCGTAATAGGCATTGACGGTCAGGAAATAGAAGACAAGATACGCTTCAGAGCCACCATCACTTTCACACTTCAAGGACAAAAGTTCAAACAACGTTTCTAGGCAATCCTGTTGGGAGACACAGAAGCAATCCTCGGAATGGAGTGGCTAAAGGAAACCAACCCAGACATCAACTGGAAGATAGGGGAACTTCAATGGCAAAGAAACAAGAAACAAACAATAGGAAGAAAGGCAACAACACCTGAAGAACCTGAAATCCCCAAAGAATTCCGGGACTTCTCACGAGTATTCAGTGAGGTACACTTCAAGGAACTACCACCACATAGAGGCAAATTTGACTGCGCAATCAACCTGAAAGAGAACGCGCAAATACCACGAGCAGCACGACCTATCCCCATGTCGAAAACCCTCACACAGGAAGTAGTGCAACACATCGAAGAGGAAAAGGCGGATCATAAGATCAGGGACTCGGAATCCCCAACTGCAGCCACATGCTTCTATGTGCCAAAGAAGGATGGAAGTCGCCAAATGGTGATTGACTACAGAGCCATCAATGAAGTCACTGTTAGCGACAAGTTCCCCATACCCCTTCAAAACGATCTATTGGAGAAACTACGTGACGCTAAGATTTTCTCAAAGTTGGATCTTAGAAGAGGGTACAACAACATCTGGATCAAGGAAGGAGATGAATGGAAGACAGCGTTCAGAACCAAGGATGGACTCTACAAATACCTGGTCATGCCCTTCGGTCTCAAAAACGCGCCAGCATGCTTCCAACGATTCATGAATCACATCTTCAGGGACATGATTGACATCTTTGTCATTGTATACCTGGATGATATCCTGATCTACTCCCAGAACAAGGAAGAACACACGAAACATGTACAACAGGTACTACAACGTCTACAGGATAACCACCTTTTCCTCAAAATCAAGAAATGTAGCTTCTATGTTACGACCATCACATATGTGGGGATTGTTGTCACAACAGAAGGAATCTCCATGGAGAAGGACAAGATCAAGGACGTACAAGAGTGGAAGGAGCCCAAGACTGTCAAACAAGTGCAAGCCTTCCTAGGGTTTGCTAACTTCTACAGGCGATTTGTGCGGGAGTTCAGCCGAATAGTCAAGCCCCTTACGTTGCTCACTCCAAAGGAAAAGAAATGGTCCTGGGGCAAGGAAGAACAAGAAGCGTTCGACAAGGTCAAAGAGGAAATCACAAAGGATCCAGTTCTCATACATCCAGATCCCAGCAAACCCTACTATCTGGAGACCGACGCATCAGGAGTAGCCATGGGAGCTATCCTCAGTCAGAAAAGAAGCGACGGCTACCTTCACCCAATTGCCTTCCTGTCCAAAAGTTTCACCAAGCCACAAATGAACTACGACACACATGACAAGGAGCTTCTTGCCAGCATCACAGCATGGCATCACTGGTGTCTGTTCCTGGAACTCACGGAACAACCGGTCATTGTCTACACTGATCACAGGAACCTGGAGTACTGGAAGACTGCTAAAGAGTTTAAGCGAAGACACTCCAGATGGTATGGCGAGATAGCTTCCTTCAACTTTCATATTGTTTACAGGGCTGGGAAGCGTTCAGACAAACCAGACGCATTGTCACAAAGGAGCGATCACCTTGACATCCCAAAAGAGCATCAAACCATGATTGCTGCAGAACGCTTCATTGGGTTCAAAGCGGAAGACAATTTGGACATTGTCTCGGCCATCCAGGAGGCCCAGGGAGACGACGAATCTACAGAGGTACTCATATCAAGCGTACAAAGAAAAAAGGAACTTCCCCCTTCCATCAGAAAACAATACAGCAAATATGAATGGAAGGAGAACTTTCTATGGTTTGAAGGAAGGATACTTGTGCCGAACAGTGACGAAATCAAGTTAACACTGTTAGAACACTATCACGATGAACCGACGGCCGGGCACCAAGGGATTGACAAGACCTTGAATACGCTGTCAAGACGCTACTATTGGGCAGGCATCAAGAACTCTGTAATTGGATTTGTGAACTCATGCGAGACCTGCCAAAGAAGCAAAGGGCACAAGCAGGCGATGCCTGGGAAAAACATGGGCATCCCTGACCGACCATGGGAAGAGATCTACTACGACTTCATCGTGAAACTTCCTATCTCCGACGGCTTTGACAGCATCCTGGTAGTGGTTGACAGAT
The DNA here is from genome assembly GCA_015039395.1 of Ceratobasidium sp. AG-I. Taxonomy (NCBI): domain Eukaryota; kingdom Fungi; phylum Basidiomycota; class Agaricomycetes; order Cantharellales; family Ceratobasidiaceae; genus Ceratobasidium; species Ceratobasidium sp. AG-I. Next base: position 83,515 of record MU132242.1, read on the forward strand.
TCTCACGACAAGCACATTTCATCCCATGTCTAGAAGCCACCAACGCAGAGGAACTTGCTGAGATATTTATCAAGGAAGTATGGAAGCACCACGGACTTCCTAGGAAGACCATATCCGATCGCGGCAGTACATTAGGGGTATTCAGAGTAGGCGATTCTGGCTTCGCTTTTGGGCGCCGATTCTGACCCAGCGAGCAGAATCGTCGCTTTGGCTCACGCTTGTACATATATTTCAAATAACAAGTCATGTGACCTACTGGCCGAGTCTCTCTCGACTCGTTTTGCCCTCCAAAAAATCTTTCACCACTCAAACTGCTTACTACATGGCTAACAAACGAATCACTCGTGCGAAGAGAAACTCTCGCAACTCAGACGAGCTTGTGGAGCCTCAAGATGTGCCCCAAAAACGTACAAAGAGCCTTCCGAGCCTGAAGACCTCTGCTTCCAAACCAAGTAACCAGCCCGATCCTGATGCCACGGCAGGAAGCAAGAAGAAGGTTGCCGAGAAAATAGAGTAAGCATATTTGAATCATTCTAGTATGTATCTCACCATTTTGTAGTTGGACTGCTACCCGGGACAACAAGCCTGGCGACTTTACAGGTCAACTCCTCACTCTGCTGGAGGAGAACAGCCTATACCGCCAAATCTTTGGCTTCGTTCTCTTAGACAACACACCTGAGTCAAGAAAGATCACTGGAGACCCTGCGATTGCCCACTGCCGGCGTATTGCGGTCAACCTTTTTGTCAATCATCCGAGTGGCAAGTGGAATGATGGCGATGCTGATGCTCTTGCCACATCAGTTAAAAATCAAATTTATCCGTAAGCTACTCTACTTGTGCTGGTATTACTTGACTTAGATTATTTTAGGCTCAAAACGACCTTCAGGGAGCATGCGGAAACGATGGGACAGACAGGCGAAGGACTCAACGGCAAGGATGATATTGAGCCAGGCTCGGAATTGGAGAACAAATGGTGTATGTTTCCTATGATTTACACTCAGCTAATACTGATTAGACCTCTCTGAGCTCATCAAGAAGAAATTTCCGTGTTGGTTTCGCATGTGTGACCTGATGAAAGGGAATCCGTCAATCAAGCCACCTCTGGTGGTGAGTGCTGTGGCAGCCCCAGATACGTCCTTTCTCTTTGGCACACAAGACGAGACCCAGTCTGATCTGGATCATACGGTATGTTGGCTGGGCTTTATTTGTGATCTCTCTAACAATATTTTAGAGTGATAACGGGGATGGCAATACCAGGACCCTGGATGATGTCAAACCCGGGAACTGTACTCCCAATCAGAAATCCAAATCTACTGCTTCCCTGCCCACAACCACCCCAACCCTGTCCTCTTCCCGCACAGAGAAGAATGCTCTCCACAACATTGTGACATCCATGGCTAGCAAACAGGAGATGAGGAAGGATATAGCTGAGGAGGAGATTGCAGCACGTACTAGGCGTGAAGAGTTGAAGTTGCAGAGGTCTATTGAGCTGGAAAAGCTCAAGCTGGAGAATACGAAGACATTGCAGGAGAGCAAGGCGAAGCATGAGTTGGAGATGGAGCGCATAAGGCAGGAAGGGGAGACACAGCGGGAAGTGGCTTGTCAGAAGGCAGCAGCAGAGGAGGCAGACCAGGCACATCAGCGTAGTATGGCTATGTTTGAAGCAATGGCGCGTATGCTGGGTCAGGGAAGAACTGGTGCGCCTGCTTATCCTGCTTTCACTCCACGGACTGCAACACCATTCGCATTTAGCTCTGCAAATGCTGCAGGTGATTTGGGCCTTGGGCAGTCCGGCACATTTCCTGCTTTTGGTGAAGGAAACAGTTTTGACTTTACGTTCCAAGGCAATAATCCCAGAATGTAATTTCTATGACTCATTTGTAACTAGATTGGTACAATCAAACTTGATTCAGAAGAAATCCCTTCAGCAGCTCCCACCTTTCACGTCCAGCTCGTAACTCTGCAGCCTGAGATCCCTCATCTGGAAGCTCCTCCTTGCCCTGAATCTCCTAACGTTCCCGCTCAGCATTCATCACAGCAAAACCTTGCTGGAAGAACACATCATGCTCATAGTCTCCCCCCTCAAGCTTCAAGGCAAAATTATGCAATAGAATGCACACAGTTATCCAAATAGAAGCAAATTTTGCCTGTCCCGCATTGTTGATTTTGAGCCGAAGACCCCGAAGTGATGAGCACCAGCCCTTCAGCATAGCTTTGCAGTGCTCGGAACGAACTCAAACCTTGGAGATGTAATAGTTGAAACAATCATTTACAGGAAGAAATTTCTCTGGTCTTTACTTATTGTTAATCTTTGTGACAAATCTTTAATCAAAGACTTACTTTTTATATGGTGCAATCAACCAAGTCCGTACGGGATAAGCTGAATCAACCCAAACCTAGTCCTCTGGTTTTAGTAAAGCCCGGTGTTGCGTTGCAAGTCGTGTATGCTTCCAGCCTGCAGCATCATGCTGGCTGCCTGGGAGACCCACAGAGATATCAATGATACGTAGACTGAGCATGCCAGTGATCTGTCAATTAGAAGTCACATTAAGTAATCAAGTACCTCAAGAATATGCATTTAATCTGGAAACATACCTGGGAATTTACAGAGTAATTATTTTTACGGTCGTACCAAGTGTTCCCAAAAAATCCGGGGCGTTGGTCGAGAGGAGCCAAAGTACCATCTCCCATACACCATCCATTCCGCCACTCAGGGCAAGTAGCCTGCTCCACCCAGCTCCTGGCCTCCTCCTGCTCTGCCTCAGTAGGCCATGCCATGGCAGCCTGATAGAACACTGGCCGACACATAGCACTAAAAACCCGGCGGGTAGCCAAGTCAACAGTTCCATAACCCCAGTCAGCCCAGTGTGCAATCTTTATCACTGAGGCAGCGTTTCCGTAGTGCCCAAGACGATAAAGAGTGACTGCGATTTGATCTGAGATGGGAAATTGGGAATTGTTGGAGTTGTTATGGAAGACAGGATCATCTTTAAGAGCTTGGAAAAGTTGGACAAAAACATGGGGAGTAACACGCATGTAGCTGCGAAACAGCTGGGGTCGGTCATGACACCAGACATCAAGAGTGAGTCGTAATTGAGCTTTGTCTTTGGCAATAGCAACCCGATCAACTAGATATCGCTGAGAATGAAGTGCTAGAGTGAGTTCCCCAAGTGTAGTACTGAGTGGTGGCAAGAGACCCTGTAGCACAGTATCTGGAGAATCGTCCAAGTCTGAGTCAGATTCAGATTCAGATTCAGATGGGTTATCAGGTAAAAGGTCTGCAATTATGGAAGTAGCTGTAGCATGCTGAGCCTCTGTGAAAGCCTCAGAGACAAATGAGTTGTAAAGTAACTCAGTGGCAGCCTGCCTATCCGTCACTGCTGGCATAGTGGAATAAAAGTTTGCTCAGGAGATCAGTCATGTGATGCATTACTAATCAAGCACATGGGCAAAAGCGCCCGCAGAATTGGGTCATATCAGAGTTGAGCACGCTTTTGAACACAAAGCAGCGCCAGAATTGACACCAGAATTGATGTCAGAATCACCCAGAATCACCTACTCTGAATACCCCTATTCAACAGCAACTTCCTGAAAGCACTGTATCAGAAGCTTAGCATCAACCCTGCATTCTCAACCGCTTATCACCCAGAAACCAACGGACTGGCGGAGAGAACCAACCAGTGGCTTGAGGGATATCTGCAGAGCTTCTGCAATTACGAGCAGAATGATTGGGCAAAGTGGCTTCCCATTGCCAAGTTCTGCCACAACAACCAGGAGAACAAAGCCACAGGGAAGACGGCTTTTGAGGCAGTGTATGGAATGCACCCACGGTGGGACATGACCGGGATCGACACCAATGTCCCTGAAGCGAACTCCATGGAGCAACACATGAGAGAAGTATGGGAGGAGGCAAAGGCTTCTATGGAGTACCATCAGAAAGCGGAAGATGGTATCCGATCGGAATACGAGGTGGGACAGAAGGTCTGGCTTGTGACATCCAACATCAAAACCAGAAGACCGGCCAAGAAGCTGGACGCAAAGAAGATAGGACCATTCCGGATAACCGAAAGAATTTCATCTCACGCCTATTGATTGGAACTTCCCCAGACAATGAAGATTCACAATGTGTTCCACATCAACCTTCTCACACCCTTCAAAGAAGACGACGCATTCCATTGGAGACAGGTGGCTCCACCGCCGGTCATAACAGAAGAAGGCGAAGAAGAGTACAAAGTGGAGAAGGTAGTAGCATGGAAACAGAAGAACAAAGGGAGGAAGAAGGGACTGTTCTACCAAGTCCGATGGAAGGGCTACGGTCCAGAAGAGGATACCATGGAACGAGCAGAAAAAATAGCGGAACTTGACGACATAATGGCGCAATTCCTGGCGGATAATCCTTCCGCTCCTATACCCAAGGGATACAAACGACCCGTCTCTGCGCCTATAAAAGAGCAGGGCAAGGCTGCCTCAACCAGCATCAGCGAAGTCACCTTCACTACTCAGCCTCACCAGCTACTCTTAACTCCAAGCCTAACAACAGCCAAACCAACCAGTAAGCTATGGCCAGTGCCAACTCCTGGTTCCCCGTTGACCACCCCGCATTTAAGTAGACCATTAAACCGGTCATGTCGACGTTCTCCAAGTTCGCCCTTGCCACCGAACTCTCGGCCGCCGCTACCACTGCCAAACTGCAATATCTCGAAGCCTGCGACCGCGGCAAAGACATCAAGCCGGCCCAAGACCGGTCGTTTGCCAACTCCTATAACCTCGCCCAACAAATCAACCCAAGTGCTGTCCTCAAGTACATACTGCACATCGAGCGCGACCGTCTCATCTGGACGAGGACGGAGGGCGCGTGGGGGGATGTTTGGAGAGTCCAGCACCCAGTAAAGGGGACGCTGGAGTGGGTGGGGGAGGAGGCACCGCCCTTGACGGGCAGCGAGGAGGCGTGGTGGGTTAAGCACTTTGTGTGCCGGGGGTACATCGCGGATACAGTACATAGGGTAGTAATAGAGTCAAGGCGGAGGATAGCGGAATCGGCGCATGTGGAATGGGAAAACGAGCAGTTCAATGTCTCATGGGAGACAGTTGGAAGGTGGCTACGGGATAGGGGCAAGGAATGGAAGGCGTAGGTACCAGCTACATATGCGGGCGCCATCACTGAGCGGGACGAAGAGGAAGTGTGGTGTCTCCTCATGGCAAAGGAGATGGATCGGGACCAGTTCAAGGAATGGCTGGACCAGAGGGCCTGGGACAACACCCAGCAGACCTTGGATGAAGACATGGAGCGCTTGAGGGTTCAGATGGAGGAGGAGGCGGAGGCGCAGCGAATGGCCAACAAATACCACCCCCAGCATGTGGGCCACGAGGAGTGGAACCTGTGCAGTGTCCGCGACCAGCGTGCTCAAGCAGAACTTAAGGCAAAGGAACAGGAGGCCGCCAAGCAGGTGGAGGAGGAGATTCAGGAGGCTATGGCACTAGGTATTAGCGCCACCATGGTGAACAGGGTCGTCAAAGGTGTGGGACTAGGGAAGGAGGACATGGCCCAGATCCGCAAGGCCTTCATAGCAAAAAGGGCAAGCGAGGCCCGACTCAAGCTGGCAAGCGAGGATGGCACAATATCCGAAGACGAGCCAATGGCGGAGCCATCCGACAATGACTGGGTCCGCTTCAAGACCTTTCGCACCAACAACGTGGTAGCCAAATACACTCTCAAGGCCCTCAGCGACTAGGCATGTGTCCCTCTTCCTTACGAGTGGATTGTCTGTTGCCGGGTTTGTCTTACTGCTTTTCCTATATCTTTGTAATAGTTTGTTTTTGTTTTAATAAGTCTTTTCTGTCCTTCGGGGCTTGCTCCTTCTTTCACGTTTTTGTGTGCTTATGTGCCCTTTAGCTCCGCTATCGGACACTTTTGGGGGGGTAATGTTGTAACCCACCGGACTCTTTTCTTTTTTATGTGTGTCTTTCTCTTGTCTAAGGCCTGACCTTTGACTCATTTGGACTCGGTCTCATGGCTTACAACACTTGACCACAAACACTCCTTTGGACTGTATGCACAGACCACGCCTCATGGTGACTCTTGCGTTTCACCTTACGCTTCTGTGTGCTCTTACTGGTAGATGGGCTTTCACATGTACTTACGAGGCTGTACGCCTCCTGTGTATAAACAAAAGGTGAGCAAGCCTGGGATCTCCAGCTTGCTCTACCTTGTCAATCTCCCCTCATAGGTGTGAAGGCAGGACAGTACTATAAGTGACGGCTTTAGCGCATCACTTGTACCATCCTCC
>MU132242.1:91786-106436 GCA_015039395.1 Ceratobasidium sp. AG-I
GCACTATATATGGGGGACCTATCTAGTTTTCCTAGGGCTCCTAGATAGGGTATATACTGCTAGATAGCACAATCTAGCTACTTGCAGATTTCCAGATGTTGTTGACCTAAGACTTCAGGGTGCTGCCCATTGCGTGAGGACTGGTGAGGGATCTGTTCGACGTGTTGGCGCATATAAACGGCACTAACACATCCTTTCTTTTTCTCACCTAGCACGCTGTTGTAACCCACCGAACTTTTCTTTCTTTTTGTGTGTGTCTTTCTCTCGTCTAAGGCCTGGCCTTGGACTCGTTTGGACACGGACTCGTGGCTTACAACGCCTGACCACAAACACTCTTTTGGACTTTACGCACAGACCACACCTCATGGTGACTCTTGCGTTTCGCCTTATGCTTCTGTGCGCTCCTATTGGTAGACGGACTTTCACATGTACTTACGAGGCTGTACGCCTCCTGTGTATAAGAGAAGGGTGAGCAAGTCTGGAATCTCCAGCTTGCTCTACCTCGTCAATCTCCCCTCATAGGTGTAAAGGCAGGACAGTACTATAAGTGACGGCTTTAGCGCATCACTTGTACCATCCTCCAACACTCTTAAGACTAAGAGACTACGTCGTATAACAACTTCCTCAACACTTCGGGTTTAGCCCTCAACATCGTATCCCTTGAGTCCATCGTCAGGATTAAGGGCTTGTAGAACGCCACTTGGTAGCTCAACAACACACGTCGAAACACACCTAAGTCAAGCCAAGAGGGCTGTGACACACGCTGCGTTGACTTGATCGGAGAGTCAAATGAATTGTACAGCAGAAGTATAGACCATGCTCAAACTCGTGTATTGTGAATTGAACAAAATAGCATCCTGGCTTTAATTTCTAGCATAAAGTTATGTCAAGTTTAGTCTTATAGCTGTTTGTGAAGCATTTATGTATGGCACAACAAGCACCTCCGCCTTCATGTTAACAAATAGTTGTGAAACTATGACTTAATGAAGTTCTTGCGTAGGCGAGAGGTATCTTATCTCTAAAGCCCGAAGATTTCCCACAAGAAAGTAAATATAATGATCTCAGTCAAAATGTGGACTACGCCTTTCAGATTCAAGTGCCCATCTGGACTGGTCTCAAGGCCAATGTCACAGCCCTCTTGGCTTGACTGTTAGGTGTGTCTCGACATGAGTTGTTGAGTTATCAAGTGGCGTTCTGCAAGCTCTTAGTCCTAGCTAGGGATGGCGTGCGAGCAACCCGCACGCGGGAATACTCGAGTGTGCAGGCACAAATACCCGCAAATACCCGTGTGCGAGCAGCGAGCGCAGGTGCAGGTTTGGAATTTTTGGAGCGGGTTGCCCGCAAATTCCCGCCGGGCTACCCGCACTTAAGCGCTAGTATACCCGCAGATACCTGCAAAAATCTGCGGGTAAATCAATAAGTAAACGCACAAAAGCGTGCAATTTTACTGCGCGAGGGGGGACTCAAAGTGCACACTGGGGAGAATGAGTGTACCCAAATCCCATCACATTCTGTTCATATTATGCTCATTAAATGAGCATAATTCAGCGCTCTCGTAATATGTACATATCATGATGAAAATAAATTATCCTGGGGGTGAAATACATGATTTACTGCTGGGGGGGAAATTACCCCTAAATAGCGCCACAAGCAATAGGCAATCTCACCAGGGAAACATTGCTCCCTTGTACTATTTACATTCAAGCATCATATATGAGTCTATATACAGAATTACAGCTCAATCAGGCTACTGGAAGGTGCTCAAACAGGGGATACAGTGAGAATAGGGGCTAAACCTCGCATAAATCCCCCCCTACAGTATAAATGGGAATGCTACAAAGAAATCCAATGAGTACATTATACTCAGCATGTTTACTTACCATAGTTCGCTACCTTGGAACCTATCTCATACTGAGATTGGGTGAATCATACAAGGGGGATTTACTCTGAGCCTATGGTACACTTGAGACTTTGAGTCATATAAGTTCACATGAATCCTGAGGGCCTATAGATGAGATTTTTGGTACACAGAGGTTTCCAAGCACTCTAAATATAATGTATGATTTCAACTTGCCTAAATTGCTTTAGTTCTATTGCCACTACAAGGATATCAGGATAGGGGGGTGGTTTCCCCCTTTCAGTGCATTTCTCAACCTATGCTCATTGGATTGCTGCCCAGCTGCGTACATAGATTCTAGGGCCCCTAGAGCAGTATATCGCCACTTCAGATCTGTCAGAATCTCTTTGATTGGGCTTCAGTGATGGCTGCGATAGTGATACATTATTTACAGAATGTATTTCACGCGTTTCCCTACCTAAACAAATTATTTCTGCTAGCATGAAAGCATATTCAGAGTCAGCTGAATTATGCGCATTTAATGAGCCTTACATCTTTCTGATGTTATGGGTTTCAAGGTCGGTCATTTATCATGTCGTGCACTCAAGTCCCCCTCGCAGCTGTTACAGACACGTTGCGGGCACGGGAGCTTGCGGGAATGCTTGCAATGCGCTGGTACTGCGAGCAGTGCGGGTTGCTGCGGGTATTCCCGCATTCCCGCGTGCGGGCGCAAGCGCGGGCGCCGGATGGAGATTTTGGCACCGGATTCCCGCGTGCGAGCGCGGGAATTGCAGGAAATGCTCGCCCGACATCTCTAGTCCTAGCGATGGACTCAAGAGATACAATGTTGAGGGCTAAACCCGAAGTGTTGAGGTAGCTGAGTACAACGTTGTCTCTTATCTTAAGAGTGTTGGAGGATGGTACAAGTGATGCACTAAAGCCGTCACTTATAGTACTATCCTGCCTTCACATCTATGAGGGGAGATTGACGAGGTAGAGCAAGCTGGAGATCCCAGGCTTGCTCACCCTTCTTTTATACACAGGAGGCGTACAGCCTCGTAAGTACATGTGAAAGTCCATCTACCAGTAAGAGCGCACAGAAGCGCAAGGTGAAACACCAGAGTCACCATGAGGCGTGGTCTGTGTGTAAAGCCCAAAGGAGTGTTTGTGGTCAGGCGTTGTAAGCCACCAGTCCGTGTCCAAACGAGTCAAAGGCCAGACCTTAGACGAGAGAAAGACACACAAAAAAAAGAAAAGAGTCCGGTGGGTTACAACAGCCAAGGGTGAATTTTTTCCATTGATTCAGCTCACAATCTCATCCCATGTCACTCCACGAGCATCAACGAGTATGTCTACTCACTATATGCGCTGTAAAATATTGATAGCTAGGATTTCTCCGTACAACGCTATCCCAAAGCCTCTCACCTGGGTGCTCTGAAACCTGCCTTCACCTCCAGTACCATAGCATCAAAAACGGTAGACATCTTCTAGGCCGGCTTGTAGCATAGTGTGGGTCGCAGTGAGAGCAATTGCTTCTGCATGCTTTCGGTTGCTAATGTCTTTGACGGCCTGCTCAGCGCAACATTCACTCAAGATCATACCTGCCGGGCGGAGAGGCGAGATCATTGCCTTTCTGGTGTGTCTAGCAAGAGACTTAGTAAATTCGATCAATAGGCTAATGAAGCGATGGCCAGAACTGTCCCCAATGATAATCATAAGATCAAGCTATTGTACCACACATCTACCTACAAAGTGTAGGTGGGGTTTGATAGCACACTTTGCTTTTTCTCGTAGCCGGAAGAGGTGGGACTGGAGGGGTGCATGGCCAGTTGTGAGTTGAAATAGAAGGGTGGCTCTCGCGTGCGGGAGCTTTCAGATTTTCTCCAGGAATGTGTGTGCAAGGACATTGGGGTGCTTAGCTCGACATTTGATTCCCGCTGCAGTGTGATCCCAGTGCTCGCGTGCCAACGCAACGTTTCGTGTCTTGGCCTGCTTCTTCTCCATTGTTGGGTTCTTCTTTGTTTCACACTCGGAAACCTTCCTCGGGAGGAGTGCGCTACCCATCACCATGTCATTTGATACGCCCTTAGCTGCCAAATCCGCCTCATCACTCCTCACAACTCCAACATGACTCGGGCACCAAGCCAGGCGAACCTCAAATCCCCCCTGCCCTCCAACCGGCATTCCAAATTGAGAGAGGCCGAGTTGACTAGTGACAAGGTGGCCCCCACGGATTCAGCACACTTGTATCCATCAACCGCCTCCTTGAGATCCCCCATGCTCCCCTCTTCTTCCTCAGGCACCTCATCGTCGCTAGTGACATCAGGGAAAACCCCCAGTACAGAATGAATGATATTGACCTAAATTTAGCTGTATTAAAACTTTTAAGTTTTTACCAACCCCCCCTTTTCATACACCCAAATTTAATAAATTTAGGAATTTCAAATTTCTCAAAAATGTTCCTTTGGTCATGTTTGTCACTTGTAGCACTTTTCCAGACTTGGCATTTAATCAATTTAGGCACATTTAGGGGCATTTAGCAGATTTAACCAAATTTAAGAAATTTAGCTAAATTTGAAATTGAGATCTTAATGAAAGTTGAGCATTTTCCTGATGGAGCGCCAGCAGAGTTTTATATAGGTAATTAAATATCAACCGCATATCTAGATCCAAAGCATCAGTGTCAACCTTGGCAAGTTCTTCGGGCTTGACTAGATCTCCTTGGGTACTGTGTAAGGTGCTGAGAACGACAGGAGCTCCTCCCCAAAGCCATCGCACTGTAGACGACACAAAAGCGAGGAGGGCGCTGCGTCCAGTGTTTGAATCATTCCCTCCACCACTGGGCGCTCTTGGAGGCTTCCACAAGTTCTGCAGAAACTCAGAGAGGAGACTAGAGCTAAGAAAGCTCTTCCAAGCCTCTTGCATCGTCAAGTTAGCACAAGACTCGGGGATTCCATAGAATATAGCGTGAATCAAAGTCCCAAGAGTTATCCTAAGATTATTCAAGAGCTTAAGTACTTGTAGAGAGTCGGTATGGACCTTCTGTTGCGGGGAGGGGGCAACAGGCTCGACCACACACGCCTGAGGTTGCACGCGATGTCCAGAACACGATTTTTGCCCTGATAAGTGCGCAGCCGCATTGCCAGATGGGTTTCACCTAGTATTGGGCCGCATATAGAGCGTCCCAGAGAGCAAGAGCGAGAGGAATGGATGCGACGATCATCGGGAGAGGCAAAGAATGACCATTGGCGTTATGTCACGACCCAAGGTGGGGGTGACTTATTTAATGGTGGAGTGAGCTCAAGGACTCTGGACAGTACGCTTATGTGCTCCTTACTTAGTTCTCAGCAGTAAATGCTCTTAAGCCCTTTACTATAGCTGATACTGTAATTGGGGAATCGACAAGGTATTTCGACTTGAGTCTCCTCAGTCGAAATCCTGCTTGTATATATACTAGTCTAATACAAATAAGAAGCATGTGGGAACAATGGTACGAGTCATAAAGGAATATACAATGGAACGATAAGAAGCGAGAAGTGTCTGTAGGTAAGCTAGAACAATAGAGTCCGTATATGAGAGAAGCGTAGCACAGCCTTTAGTAATTCCGAGGATACTCCAAGGGTTCCTTAAACTTGTTAAGTCAGAGGCGCCGAGGTCATGTGACGTAGGAACTGCTCCGATAGGCGCCGAATAAATTTGAGAAAATGGAAGAAATGTAGAAGGGTCGGTCTAAGGACGCGACACTGCCCCCCCCTTTCTAGCGCTTCTTGGCGGAGTCACGAGCGCGTTTAAACTGAGCTTTGTGGTACTTTTCCAGTTCTTCCGCCGCGTTTTTTGCCAGGTTCCCCTTGGGCTCCCAAGTGTCCTCTTCCGGTCCGTAACCCTTCCATCGCACCCTATACACCCAACCCTCCTTCTTGGTCCGACGACTGTCCAGCACCCTGTCCACCTCGTACTCCTCTTCGCCTGACTCCACAATCACGGGAGGCGGTTCCTCGAAATGGCGCTCAGGGTCTTTCCTTGCAGGGGACAATAGCCCCACATGGAACACGTCGTGGATTTTCATAGTCGAGGGAAGGGCGAGCCGGTAAGCTGCCTCTGAAACCTTCTCTAATACCTTGAAGGGGCCCAGTCTGCGGTAATCTAATTTCTTGGAGGGCCTAGAGGTCTGGATATTTTTTGCTGACAACCATACACGGTTCCCAACCTCAAATACCGGGAACGACTCTGGCTTTCCCATAACCATTCGTTCCTTAGATAACCGCAACGCGCTTTCCACTTCGGACTGGATCCTTCATAATGTATCTGCGAGGTCATCAGCCTCAGGAGATCCCGTTAGGTCGTTGGACGGGGTCATGACGGGGTTCCGGCCATACACGGCCTGAAACGGAGATCGTCCAGTAGCGGAGTGGGAGGCGTTGTTGTAAGAGAACTCCGCAAGGGGTAACCAATTTACCCAATCGTCCTGCTCATGGCTGATATATCCCCTCAGGAAGTGTTCCACAGTCTGGTTCACTCGCTCGGTTTGGCCGTCAGTCTCCGGATGGTAGGCCGTCGAGAAGGAGGGTTTGATCCCCAAGCGTTGGTATAGGTGTCTCAGGAATTTATTGTTGAACTGGGTCCCTCTATCTGAAACCGTCTTTTCTGGGGTTCCGTGTAATTTCCATACGTCCCGCAGGAACAACTCAGCCACCTCCTTGGCATTCATGGACTCTCTGCACGGGATGAAGTGACCGAACTTGGTAAATGAATCTATCACCACCAGGATACTATCAAAGCCTTTCGACGGAGGGAGTTTGACGATCATGTCGTAGGATATGAACTGGAATGGTCGTGCGGGTACTTCTAACGGCATTAACGGCAATTCCTTTCCGGGAGCGTTCCTGGTTCTTTGGCAGATCTCGCAGGTTTCCACAAACTTCCCAATCCAGCTCTTCATGCCCGGCCACCAGTACCGACGGGAGGTTAGCTCCAAGGTTCGGTTCTGGCCTGGGTGTCCCGCCATTGGGGAGTCATGGAAGTTGGCGACCAGGTCTCTCTTTATCCCTTCATCGTCGGGTACCACTATCTTTTCCCTGTACCAAAGCAATTCATCCTCCCATTTGTATTCCTTAAACTTATTGCGCACATAAGCAGGTACTGCAGATTGGTCTTGGGATACAAATTCCATCACGGCTTCTAGGGACGGGTCCAACTGTAGAGCTAACTGGATGGCCCCCTGGAGCTCGGCCTCTGTGGACAAGGTTGTTACGGCGTTGGCGAAGTGTTCCTGGTTTAGCATTACTTGGGGTTCATCGGGAACGTCATTGTAATCGGCTCTTCGGGATAAGGCATCGGGTTTATCGGATTGTTTGCCAGGTCGGTAATGAATGACGAAGTTGTAGGACGCAAGGATTAACAACCATCGGGCGTGGCGGCGATTAAAGTTACGGGAATGTTGCCAGTACTCGAGGTTTTTGTGATCCGAGAATACGGTTACAGGGTTTTCCGTTCCTTCCAGATAGATCCTCCAGTATTCAAAGGCTCGGATAATTGCCAACAGCTCCTTGTCATGGGTGTCATAATTTCTTTCTGGCTTGGTGAAGCTTTCCGACATAAAGGCCACCGGGTGTAAGCGTCCATCTTCCTTCCGCTGACTTAAGACTGCTCCCATTGCCACGCCTGATGCGTCCGTTTCTAGGTAGAACGGCTTTGCTGGATCCGGGTGTATTAATACTGGTTCAAGGCACACCCTTTCCTTTATGCTATTGAATGCCAGTTGTTCAGTCTCCCCCCATTTCCATTCCTGTCCCTTGTGCGTCAGGTTATGAAGAGGTCGAGCAATCGTGCTAAAGGCGGGAATGAAACGTCGGTAGAAGTTGGCGAACCCTAGGAAAGATTGGACATCCCTGATTTTCTTTGGGGTAGGCCACTCCATGACCGCTCGGACCTTCTCCTTTTCCATGGACATGCCCTCCGGCGATATGACTATTCCCAGGTAGGGTACCGTGGTTACGCTAAACAGGCACTTTGAGGGTTTGCAAAAGAGTTGGTTTTCACTGAGCCGGCGTAGGACTTCCTTCACGTGCCCCTCATGCTCTTCGGGTTTCTCTGAGAACACTAGGATGTCGTCCAAATAGACTATAACCGTTACGTCGAGCAAGTCCCTGAAGATGTCGTTCATGAAACGCTGGAACACGGCAGGGGCGTTGGTTAACCCGAACGGCATGACCAACCACTCAAAGCTGCCATATTTCGTTCTGAAAGCGGTTTTGTATTTGTCGCCCTCTTTTACCCGTACGTTGTTATAACCCCATCTAAGATCGAATTTCGTGAAGATTCTAGCCGATCGCAATTTGTCCATTAGCTCGTCCTGTCGTGGGAGAGGGTGTCTATCTTTGATGGTGATCTGATTGAGCTTTCGGTAATCCGTCACCAACCGGAGGGTCCCGTCGGCCTTTTTTACAAACATAACCGGGGCTCCCCCTGGTGCTTTCGTGGGTCGTAGCTTCCCTTCTTTTCCACCAGTTTCTATCAGCTCCTTGAGTGCTTTAGATTCCGCTGGGGTCATGCTGTAGATCAGGCCCATAGGTAATTGGGCTCCTTCTTCCAGATCGATGGCAATGTCATAGGGGTGATGGGGAGGTAGCTTCTTGAATTCTTCTTCCCCAAACACGTTCAGGAATTGATGGTAAGCTTTTGGTATTTGATCGGACAGGGGAGATTTGGTTGGTTCGTATTCTTCTTCCATTGCTGACGAGACAGTTTCTGGGGGAAGACAATTGTCTATACAGAACTCGCTTTTAAATTCTATTGATCGTTCGTTCCAGTCTATGGTAGGGTTGTGCTTTGAGAGCCAGCGTAAGCCCAGGACCATAGGATATGACCCAAGCTCGCACACTAGGAAACTGCTGACGTGTTGATGGTTATTGATACGAATTGGTAGTTCCACACGATGCCAGACTTTTCCCGACTTTACGGATGATCCATCGATGGTTTTGACTTGTTTTGGGGTATCAAGGGTAATAAGAGGTAGTCCCCATTTCTTTACTAGGGAACGGTTGATGAAGTTTCGAGAAGCGCCTGAGTCTATTAGGGCTTCCGTAGTTTTTTCCGCTTTGTCCGCTAACGCATGTAGAGAGATAAAAAATTGATTGCTGAATCCTATAGCAAGACATTCTACTCTATTGTTACATTTGTGGACTTTGGTCGGTGTGCAAGCGGCAGCATCCGACCTTACTCGTTTTTTGACTCATCGCTGGAACTTTCTTCATCGTCCTTGATTTCCTCTATTTTCGCAGCGTTCCCTGACACCTTCTTTTCCTTCTTTCCTTCCTCTTTGTTACTCCGCCATCCTGTCCTACATTCCTTCCATCCATGTCCTGGTTTTCCGCATTTCATGCATACTCCGGCTGCTCGGCGACGATCTTTTTCTTCCTGCATCAGCAAAAACCTCTGTGCTTCTGTAGTACTAGACTACAGATGAACTACCTACTGCTACAGATCACAACATCATTTAGTGGATACTACCAATCACTGACCTCCTACTACTGGTACTACAGGTACTACCAAACCCATCACCCGAAAATGGAAATTCTCAAATAGCTCAGACAGGTGCTCTGACACTTCAGGGCCCAGAATTTGAAATCAAAACTCCAATCACCCAAGAAATGAATGAGAAATGAGCCAAATACATCAGAAAATCTGAAAAGAATCGCGTCTGGGAGTGAAAAATGCAGATTTCTCCGTCATTTACTGGACAATTTCAAATCTGAAAAAGCTTATGTAATTTTCAGAGTAGTCTCCACGTTTCATAAAATTTGAAATTTGTCCAAAAAAGGTAAGTCTGGATTGGAAATACCACCAATCTGCCCATCCAGCCATTGATTCCTCTTCCCCTGTGCACCAAGCACACTATATGCTAGAAACTACCCCTATGCAAGGTAACTGTATGCTGAACCAAGGACTGTGGAGGTGGGGACTTTGTTGAGGAGGATTGGAGGTGGGTCAGCTGACTTGTACCTGACCAGGGCGGAATTTCATCTAAGTTCAATCACTTATGTCAGCAATCACAATAGAAGCTGAGTAAGCAGAGAAAAGGTTGCTTCACAGCCAGGAAATCTGTGGTAAATGGTAGTACACACTAAGATCCTGTAGTCTACTGTAGTGATCCGTAATAGGGGATCACACTACAGTGCAACGGGTACTACCAAGCACTACCAAGGCTACAGATTACTACAGATCACTCCGTAGTACAGTGTGGATTTTGCTGATGTGGGTTACGAAATTGGGAGTGTCGGCGGATGGAACCCTTGAAACCCTGGGGGTTGTGTTTTCCTTGGAGCTCGATGAGGTATGCACCCTGTTCTGATTCCTAGGTGGGCGGTTGGCCTCATTCTCTATGCGAACATTGTCCATTTTTATTGCCAGGTTGATTAACTCCTGGAGGGTAGTAGGTTGGTGTTCTCTCTGGGAGATGAGTTCTTTGACCTTCCAGTGAAGCCCAGAGTCGTAACGATCCATCAGACCTACGTCATCCCATCCTAGGTCCGCGGCAATGTTGCGGAATTCCGTAGTGTAGGATACGGCGTCCTTGGTTTGTGTGAGAGTATTGATTTTGCGAATCGCTGCACGCCTTGCGTCTGGATCTCCAAAAGCTTCTGTGAGAGCTGAATCAAGTGCCTGTAGGGAGGCTATGGGCCCTGTACGCTCTCCCTTGAGTAGTCGCTCGATGAGGGGTTGGGCCCAATCTGCGGCGGCATCTTTGGTGTTTTGGAGGATGCAGACTATCCTTTCCTCCTCTGATGCTCGAGACCATTTGGGTTGGGCTAGGTAAAGCGCCATTCGCACTCCCCATTGTTTTACTGCTTTTCCCCTTGTCTTTCCGTCAAATGCTTCCGGCATTTTGAGCCTAATTCCCATTCCGGGTTCTTCTTTGTCCTCGTCTTCTAGTCCGAAGGAAGTTTCCCGTTTCGGGGTCTTTCCTTTCCCTTTGTGTTCAGGGAGTCGGTATTCGAAGGGAGTAGTTTGGCGTCTTGAAGTGCTAGGCCCAGCTGGTGGAGGTGCGGAGAATCTGGACGGCGGGGGTACTGGAGTAAAGGCGGGAATGCCAGGTTCTTTTGGGGCGCTTTGGATGGTACTTCTAATTGACGTGATGTCTTCCTGTAAGGCCCCGATGTCCGATCGTAAGGCGCTCCTGAACGCAGCAAGTTCTTCGGCCTGTGCCCTGTTTTGGCGATCGAGGTCCTTGACATCTTGGATGAGGTCTTGGAGTAGGGAGAATACGTCTTCGAGGGATGCTGGGGCGTTTGCATGTGATTGGAAGGCTCCTGGCACAGTCGTTCGATCAGGGTCTTCTTCTCGATTGCTGGCCCTGGATGCTGCTCGCTCGTCGCGGGCCGTACGTTGGGCTGCGAAGGACATTGGGTAAGGCGCTGGTATAGGGTTTGGCGTTGAGGAGCCAGAGTAGCGTTGTACGGGAGGAGTAATGTTTAATTCTGGAGTAAGGTGCTCTTGGTTGGTCGTTGTTTGTACTTCTCAAGGACCTGAGGGCTTTTCCAGCACTGGTAGTGTTGGCAGGTGGTATGGCACGGATAACGGACTTTGTCTTGTTTGGTAATACGGATGACGTGGGTAAAGGACAGGGACATAAATCGGTCTGCCGGGGCAGCGCGCGTTTTGATAGTCACGGGGGACTAGGGACGCCCTTCTTCAGGGTTGGTCAACAATGTACGAAGGTGTAGTGTTTCAACGTTGGCACCCAAGTGGGTTTCACACAACGAGATGGTAAAATACAAGTCTTACCGTACACACACTTGTTCAAACCCGGTCTCAAACGCACTGGGGATAGTCTAACACGTGATGTGTGACGTCTCCTTTGTACTCAATGCATGGAAACGTGTTGTCTTAACAACCAAAGTTATGAGAACAGGCTAGGCCCAAGGTGATGTGTACGGGGGAAAGGGCACGTCAGAGAAAACCCCAAGTTCAAATTATTGGTTATTTGCCCCAATTTTCCCATTTTCCCAATCTACCAACCCCCCCTCTTTATTTGCTACTATTTTCCCCATTTTCCCCTGTTTTCCCAGGGAAAATACGGAAAACCGGGGAAAATTTGGGCAAATTTGACCATTAGGTGGTGTTACATAACGTTACAGACCAAGTTTACCTTTTTAGGGTAAATTTGCCCATGGGGTTTTTCCTGACACAGTAATGCCGGACAGGACAAAGAGAGGCGTAAAGCCTAGAAAAGTCGAAATACAATGTCACGACCCAAGGTGGGGGTGACTTATTTAATGGTGGAGTGAGCTCAAGGACTCTGGACAGTACGCTTACGTGCTCCTTACTTAGTTCTCAGCAGTAAATGCTCTTAAGCCCTTTACTATAGCTGATACTGTAATTGGGGAATCGACAAGGTATTTCGACTTGAGTCTCCTCAGTCGAAATCCTGCTTGTATATATACTAGTCTAATACAAATAAGAAGCATGTGGGAACAATGGTACGAGTCATAAAGGAATATACAATGGAACGATAAGAAGCGAGAAGTGTCTGTAGGTAAGCTAGAACAATAGAGTCCGTATATGAGAGAAGTGTAGCACAGCCTTTAGTAATTCCGAGGATACTCCAAGGGTTCCTTAAACTTGTTAAGTCAGAGGCGCCGAGGTCATGTGACGTAGGAACTGCTCCGATAGGCGCCGAATAAATTTGAGAAAATGGAAGAAATGTAGAAGGGTCGGTCTAAGGACGCGACACGTTAACATCGGCGTTACTTTTTCCTAGTAAATCGTGCACCCCGTCGTAAATCACACAAAAATAATTTCGCACATCTAAGAGTGCGAGCTAAGCAAACCCATATCTGGCTTCAACTTCTATTAAGTGATTGTAGTCTACATTCTAGCGGGTTATGGTGTGGTAGCCTATCGTAAGTCTACTAGGACAATTGTGCTAAGCTCCATAGGGCGCTTGCCAGCCGTCGATCACTTGTCATCAAAGGCTTGGTCAGCAATCGCCGAAAATGGAGATTAGTTCTAGGTAAGGATGTCGCCCGGGAGACCGGCACCCAGGAATTCCCGGTGCTGCGGGCGAAAATTCCCGCAAATTCCCGGGTGCAGGCAGGGAGCGGGAGCGCGGGAATGGCCAAAATTCGTCAAATTCCCGGCAGGATTCCCCGGGAATCCCGCCACTAAGCGCTCAAATGCCCGCCAATTCCCGCGAGAATTCCCACATATATGCATCACATACCTAGCTATTTAATGCAATTACTTCACATTTTTCCGCCCACTCAATCCCTCCCGCGTAGCAAATCTTCATGTAGACAATTACTAGCACTTTTCTCAAGATTAGACAAACCACAAACCCCATCACAATTGGATGTTATGTATACCATTGAATAGAGGAAATTCACCACTCTCTAACCATATAATACATGACCTCATAAGAAATTACTAGGATGGAGAAAAGGGGGAATTACTGCTGGGGGATATTTACCCCTGAAAATGCGCCACACCTACTAAGGAATTTTACCGTGTATATGCGGCTCCCTTGTGCGCGAACGTTATATATATGCTAAAAGATGCTATGTTCAAAATATCAGCATGTTACAACCCCTGGAAGGTACCCAAACAGGGGAATTAGTGCTTATAAGGGGGAAATCCCAGTATTAGATGCAGTCTAGGGCCAGAATGAGGGCAATTGAGCAGATTCCAATGAGTACATTCTACTCAGAATTGAATTCTGCATATATGTGGTAGGCTTTACTTTCTACACTTTTGATCACTCATCTTGTACTATGTAGTTGCTTTGTATTCCTGTAGTAGCCCCTATAGGAATACTTGCAAGGAATACATATGTTTACAAGAATTCAGCAGATCAGATAGTTTCAGAGCAGTTACATATGTGTGATAAGATTCTATTATATGTAACATTGGGATCATGAGGACTTTGGTGAGTGAGCAACAAGACTTCAGGGGGAAATAGGGGTATTCTAGAGCCTTTACAGCATTTCAGACACTTCCTGTGATTGGATTGGGCTGAAACCTGGCATATATACTAATAAAACTTATGAGATATATACTACATCCTTACGCTGGGTCCAGGCGGTCTGTGCGTGGCCTGCGTGCGCGATTTGTATATCCTGGGGCAGTATTTGCTTGTTTTCAGTGGATTAGAAATTTATTAACGACATGCAATATACATATTCGGAATCCCCTGATCTATGCGCATTTAATGAGCTATATATCACGGCGATGTGACGGGATTTGAGGTATGGTGCCCGGCCTTCCCGCACATTCTCGCCATTCCCCGAGCATTTGCGGGTTTCCCGGGGAATCCGGCGTTCCCGGGTGCGGGCGGGAGCGCGAGCGCGAGCAGGGCCTCCAGGGGACCAATTCCCGGGTGCGGGCAGCGGGATTCCCGGGATCCTCCCGCGCGACATCCTTAGTTCTAGGCAAAGATAGATCCAAATCTGGGCATAACGATATATGGAAACAATTAGTCCATATATAGAATGATAATGAAGGACAAGAAAGTTGTAGATCACTCCAAAAATTATACTAGCAAAAAATCAACTGTCTCTTTGTGTATGAATTTCCAATTGTAATGGTATGAGATTTGGCAAGATTTCATTGTATAAAAAAGGGGAGACAACTATGAGAAAAATCTGGCTAAATCCTATGAAATTTAGTAAATTGTGATAAATTTGATGTAATCTAGCTAAATACATTGTTATGAATACCTAGGTCTGTATAAAAAATCTACTTTTTTCAGATGACTTGTGCCTATTTACATCAAGTGCTCCCTCACAAAGTGGGTTTTGCTTGAATCCCAGCATGCAG
>MU132242.1:123185-140561 GCA_015039395.1 Ceratobasidium sp. AG-I
GCAACAGAATTTATTTCCTCAAATAAAAGACAATTTAGTGAATTTGATGTAATCTGACTAAATCCAATAAATCCAAGTTAATTTCACTAAATCCTACCAAATCCTACTAAATCCAACTTTCCAAGTTAAATAACAAATCCACTTTTTGCTGATGTAAATCTATCTTCCTCTATAGCTAGGTCCCACTCCTTAAGTTCTCCTCTTAGCAACGTCGAACTCACGACCACATCAAGGGTACCATCAACCAACGGTATGGCCCTCCTTGCTAGCAGCAGCCGCAACCTCGTATGTTCCTTCCTTTATAGCGCCCCTTGAGCTCAAGTGTCTACTGTCTGCAGCTGTAATTTGCGTCTGGATAAGACCAGGACGTAGTATGCGAAGGGGAACCAACCCGGCGGCATCATCCCGTTCTCTTCGATAAATACTTCGGCTTTGGATCCGTCTACTCCGACGCTTGAGCTACTACACCGCCAAAACCACCAAGGTTTTCCTCAACTGCATCTTCGTCGGCAAAACCTGGAGTCTCGCTATTAGCGGCAACTCCTTCCTCTCGGGCCAACCCATCCTACAGCTATTATACAAGTTGGATCCTCAGGCGACACAGACATATTCGAAATCAGCAACATAGAATTCTCGACCTGGACAGTGAGTGCCAGCGCTATCTAGTACATTGAGCGAGTGGGTAACAGGACATGATGGGGATGTGGGACATCCACGTCTTAGTTAGAGTTAGGTTGGACATGGGTACGTGTTTGGCGGGAAGCTCGCATTGACGACAGTCTATAACAGGTCGTCTTTTGGCATGCAGATAGTGGGTGAATCGAGTGCGTGTTTGGAGAATGTGGCTGAGCGATAGTTGGATGTCTGTACAAGACGGGAAACCTTGAGACAGTACGCGCCTGGACCTACGCGGCTGACTGAAACTGGGTCGAGAGACCTTGTGCCCTACTTGTATGGTATTAGAATAGCAATTGCTAAGTTGCGCGATACCAAAGACACCGGTGTGAGGGCAGCCAGTGACTTGAGCGAGAGTGTGACACCCAGAGCGAGAGCCAAACCTTGAAATGAAAGCGAGAGAGAGGCGATTGGGTGAAGCAGAAATCATTATCCATTGGCATTGTATGACAATTGCGCAAGATGCCTGATAAACCGGCCTATCCCTGATCGAAATAGACAGTAGATGGAATCATGCCGTTGGCTTCACACCGGTTTCGTGATGCCTTAAGAGGCTTCTGGTACAAGGGTGAGCGACCTCGTAAATGCCCAAACTGTCAGCATACAATCCTAGGGGCTCCTCGACTGCGTCATGAAACTGTTAACCTAGGAAGAAGAACAGACTTTCAGCTCTTATCAGAATCTACGGCCACTTTTCAGAACTGCCAGGTCAAGCCGTAGTGCTCCAGCGCGTGCGCATATAAAGACCAAAGATCAATGTCAAGACACACTAACACCTGATGTACTCGGAGAGTTGATTGACTTGACTCCTAATCACCCGCTCCATACAATATGTACATATATGCGCTTAAGTGTTGAGACATGACGATCACAACCGGGATGACCTTCAGTCAAGACGCCTACGAACCAGTTTCAGGGGAACAACGCAGGAAGCGTATGCTGTCACCAACGGCAACGAAAGTACACTTAGATGATCTCTGCCATTCTCTTGCTCACATAGATGAGGAAATGTCGTGTTTACATATGGCACTTAACTCTACGTGAGGATCCAGGTGCTGGTGTACAGTATCTTCTTTTAGCTTACGGTAGAAGAATAAAAAGTAAATTCTGCTAGAATTGTGAGCTTTACCCACTTGTGAAGCAATTTTCTGAATAAAAATGAGCCGAGTTCAATAAAAATGCTTGTGTCTCAGGCCGCTGAACGGGGATCAGAAAGCTAAACTCACGAATAAACACATACCTTGGGCAGAGAGTTGTATCACATTCCCGACCTCGACCCTGCCGCGACGTGCAACAACGCTTCTCGGCGATCTGGAAATTATATCAAGTAATGCAAACATTTTATGAAAGTACCCGAGACCCCGACTGCGAGACAGATACATGTATATCTGGCCCACCTCATCGGTCTCATTGATGGAAATTTAAACAAACATGATACAGGGGAACGCTGTAAGTACGTGGAAGATGTTAATACCAATGCGTTGAGGAAGGAAAATTTACTAGAAAATGTATCCAAACATAACAAAATACTTGATTCCAGCATACAAACGGCGGTGTACCTCGAGGAGGCGGCGGCTTTCTTCGCTTACGATACTCTGAGTTATGTAAGCCTTGCCATGCCCAACGTGTCCACCGGAATCTTATTCCGTCCATGCTGAGTTCGCCTTGTTGAACACGCACGAAGTAGAAGCACAGGTTATGCACGCCCATCTAGCAGGCGATTCCAGCACCACATCACGGAGGCGAATTTAAGTCCAAGTCCTTCCTCCACTACCGAGCAGCATCTTGACTTCGGCCAGCTCAACCGTAACAACTAGCTTCGGCTAAACATCGTCCCACCGTTGGTATTGACAGGCTATACTTGTGAGTGCTTCTCTAGATTGATTGTGAACCTCAATTTAGACGCCCAATCTCTACCTCTGTTTTGAGTAGACGTACGCGCCGCATCTCGTCATGTCGTCCACCCCGTCACGCATCGCGTCCAATTGGTCTCTCGGAGTGCTCATGGGGAGCAACTCCCTGGCTGCTATTCGCTTTCCTCTGGGTTGGAATTCAAAAGTCGGCCCCGTTTTCGTTTGGTACGAGCAGCTATCTTGCACCAAGTTCGTATCCATTCAGCATCGTAAAGAGCACGAGGCCCCTTTCCACCACGAGTTCCTGTGTGCAAAGCTCAATGATGGAAACCTCTGTCGATTCGAGAGGTTTGGAGATCCAGACGCCAGGACGGATGCACTCACCGAGCAGGGCTCAGCCGCGCACAACTTGGCTGAAATCCTCCCCGCCAACCAGCTTGCTACATTCGATACTACCTCTGACCTACTAGAGGAGATTCGGTTCCCCCAAGAAATAGACATCATGGACGTTCTCGAGATTTGTTATAACATCCAACAAGATAAGCAAACTCGAACCTACACCCTGCAACGCTACAACTGCTACTTCTTCTGCTGGTGTGTGCTACTGCTCTTGACACGGAAGTTGGCTTTATGGGAGAAGACATTATTGGGGATCTGGGATCGCACAATTCAACAACTCGAGTCTGATCTGTTCAAAGCGGCGCCAACTGATCAAGACAGTCTCGTGTTTCTCTTATGTCGCTGGCTGGCACCAAATACCTCTCGCCCTGAGGGATTTGTAATTCGCGCGCTGTGCGACGAGCTTTCTAGGAGCCGTGCCTCAACGCTGAAACGCTTGTGTGCCCAACTTGAACTCACGTTGTGGGAGTACGATTGGCAGGGAGCAATTCAGGGCGAACTGAGCAACGCTGAAAAGATTGCAGGTTGGGCCGAACGCCAAGCGCCAATATCTGCCGTCCCAAACCTAATGCAAGATTCAGCAGAAAGTCACTACGAGGGCACGGGAATACAATCTAGCGCTAGTCGCAAGTCTAGGTTTGGATGGATGAGAAAAGCCATGGACATGGTAAAGAACATGTCAGGGGACGCCGCTGTAGATGACGCTCATGCCCACCCTAGCGGTACGTATTTTTCACCTGCAGAGGTTTTGTATTCCTGAAGTCCCTTCTCTATTTGTAAATAGACAAAAGATCTGTTCAGGCAAAGCTCAAGGAGCTTCTGATCACTGAAGTAACCGAAGGCTTGGCTCCATCTGGAAATCTGCAAGTAGCTAGATTGTGCTATCTAGCAGTATATACCCTATCTAGGAGCCCTAGGAAAACTAGATAGGTCCCCCATATATAGTGCTAGATAGTGCTATTTAGCTGCCATCTAGCACCTATCTAGCACCTATCTAGCATCTACCTAGCAGCTAGATAGTGTCTAGCTAGGAGCTAGATAGCAGTATCTAGCAGTATCTAGCAGCTATCTAGCATGATCTAGCACGATCTAGCAAGATCTAGCACTATCTAACCTGATATGGGAATTTCCCAAAAAAGGAAAGAGGTTTAGAATAAAGGATAAAAAATATGATTATTTGTCAGCTGACTAATCAGGGTCTATTTCAAATACCCTAAAGGGGCAGCCACTTATGCCTCATTGGGTGACATTCACATGACCTGACAGCCAAGTTCCCCTTCCCCTGAGGCAGCTGAAGTGCCTCTTCCACCCCTTTCTCCCTCCCCCTGATGCACCCCCTTGCCTCACCTGGGGGTATTTTCTAGCATATAGTCCAGTTGGTGCACAGGGGATAGAAAACTGCTGGCTAGTTCAAGAGTTTGATCAAATTGGCAATTTTCCCAAAGGGGTAGTTACCCAATCAGGCATATTATAACTGCCATATTGGGTAATAAAAAATAATCATATTTTTTATCTTTTATTCTAAACCTCTTTCCTTTTTTGGGAAATTCCCATATCAGGTTAGATAGTGCTAGATCTTGCTAGATCGTGCTAGATCATGCTAGATAGCTGCTAGATACTGCTAGATACTGCTATCTAGCTCCTAGCTAGACACTATCTAGCTGCTAGGTAGATGCTAGATAGGTGCTAGATAGGTGCTAGATAGGTGCTAGATGGCAGCTAAATAGCACTATCTAGCACTATATATGGGGGACCTATCTAGTTTTCCTAGGGCTCCTAGATAGGGTATATACTGCTAGATAGCACAATCTAGCTACTTGCAGATTTCCAGATGTCAACGTAACTTGGAGGTCATGATGCACATGCTTGAGGCCGGCAAAGGCAAAGAGGCCGAGTGGGACGCATTGTGGACTCAAGCGGTAGGGGACTTGCTAAACAAGTACCTAACACCGTCAATCATCCAGTCCATTCTGGTACATGAGCCTAAATTGCTGCGGGTGACCTATCTGGTGCGCACTGAACCTGATTCTATACTTTAAACATGGACGCTGACTGCAAAATTAATACAAATCGACAAGAATGAAAGCAGCGAACAGGAGATGGTGGTATCACAGTTGCAGCGAGTTATTCAAGCACATATCGTCAGCCATGCGTCTCGAGTTGACCGGGTGAAGCTAGGATCTGAGCGAGAGATTCAGTCGGATGTGAAAGAAACGGTAAAAAGAGTGTTTCGGTTGATGAGCACAGAAGAACCTAAAAAAAGCGTCACTGAGGGCCTTGAATCCGGCCTCGCGTCTCTATTCCCCAATTAATGTTCCGTGCCTATGTTTCCATTTCCATTCTCATTTTGTTGTCAGTTGCTTGTATAGGAAAATTATATATGTGCTGTGCATTGATGAATTGCTCGGTGGAGTGGAGTAAAGTGCTTCCACTACCTGCGGAAGTCGCTGAGAACATAAAATGTATTTCCTGAAAGTTTAGAGCCCGTTCATCAGGAAACACCACTCGAATTTGATTAAATTGCCTGATAATACCTGCAGATATGGCTAACTTCCAGTGCCCGTTTAGGTGCTGAAGTTCATTTTCAGATTGAGCGTTTTCATGAGATTTTTACAGCAGAAACTCTACTGGAAGGACTCCGGTTTGACAGATAGCTTTGGCAACGCTTTTCTACAGTTATTCCCTATTTTGCCTCAACCTTGATTCTAATTGCTCTCAAGTTTTTAATGGATATATATGAATCTAGTATGCATATACAGTGAACCTAGGTTAGCAAACCGAAAGGGGGTCCACGACCCCAAAGGTACCAAAGGCAGCTCGAAGAACGCTCAGAACACCCAAACCCAAACCTCACAAAACGGAGGGGGACTACGGCAACCCGGGCCTGGACTAATGTGCTGCACAGCACTCCTTAGACTGCAAGCTATGCATGATACTAGGGTCAAGAATCGCAGGTTTAGTTTGGCAAGACTGCGCTCACGTGGATGTATGCGGTGTGTAGCACTCACGACAGCAAGTGATCACAAAGACGAAAGTTTTATTATTATTATTACCTTAATGTCTTCAGTTCAAGTCGAATGCGGCGCACGGTTAGCATTCAAGGGAGACCCGGGTCATATACAACCGTTTCTGGCAGTCATGTCAAATTCAGGGTCCCGAAACCATGGTTCCGGCGATGCTGTGCCCCACCTGATCATCCTCGACCCCTTCTCCATGCACATCTGTGTCATGCCATGCGTTGCATAGCCATTTGGACACAGCATGGTGATCAAGTGCTGCCTCACCTGCAACGCCTGGACAAGGCATGGTGATGTGGTGTACGTATGCTATATGGTAGCAGAGCCCAAGTACCTCAGTGATTCGACTCCTTCAGCGGACTTGATTGTATTCTAGAACAACATGCTATCTGGCTCACCGTCTTCAGGAGGGTTTCGCGAGTTCTTTAGGCGTCGTGGCCATGCCGGGAGGATGTTTTGGTCTGATGTTGAAGCATCTACCCCTGACCTGCCCTCTCCTCCGCTCCCGCCGTCCCCTGGAATCCCATCATCAAGGCTGACTTCTACTTACGAACGACCTCCAGAGGCGCCAGCCCAATCTCAACAAACATCATCGCCTTGGTTAATGCCAAGCGCTGGCGTATCAACGTCCACATTCGATCTCGCAACCGTCGGTGGTGTTCAGTCAGACAATCTAGTGTCAACACACTCCCAGGCCATCAAAAATGACGGAGAAGATGCGTGGAATAAACTCAAGGCTAGTCTGAAGCTGCTGGAGAAGACTTCAGATATGTTTCCGCCTCTCGAATCCGCTGTGGCTGCGTTTCTTGGCGTGATCGACGTTTTTGAGGCGAGCACTATCACCCTGTGTGTCCTCGTTTAGTGCTTATTTTAGTGAGTGCAGACAGCCGCCCAGAACCGGAAGGACCACGAGGCGCTCGCTCTAAATCTCCAACATCTTTTTGACGAATTCATAAAACACCCAGGAGAGCACACATCCTCCAGGATGTCGGACGCTTTGAGGGCTATGGCGAGGTAGGCCAGTTCCCAATGCAGAAGAGACTCTTGTAATTGACTTGGCTGAAGTGGACTCGACAAGGAAATGGAACACGTCTTGGAACAGCGGCAGCTTTCGGGACTTTGGAGCTTTTTTGAGGTGGAGCGGGATGTGAGTGATGTGCATGAATGTCATCGCTGTGTCGAGGCTCTGTGCCGCGAACTACAGGTAGGATTATCTTGCCAAGCGTTATCAACTAAAGGTCTTATCCGGTTCTCAGAATAGAGCCCAGGTCAAAACTTGGAGTGTTGGACAGGAGCAGGACGTGGTACGTTGTACAAGAATGCGACGGATCTCAGCATCTGATATACGGTCATATAGGACTCGCGTCTTGAGAAGCTGAATGCAGCACTGAAGGCAATGTACAACTCAAGCATGTCTATGGTCATTGGTCGGCGCCCGTGCACCTTTGGTACTCGTGAATCCGTACTCGCAGAGCTGCGAAAGCGGGCAGACGACCCCAACGGTCCGAAAGTGTACTGGCTGAACGGGATGGCTGGGACAGGGAAGACGACACTGGTGTACAGCTTCTGTGCCGAGATGCAGCTTGCTGGTCGACTTGGGGCGAGCTTTTTTTGTTCTCGCGCGGACGCGGAGAGCCGAGATGTGGCAAGGATCGTACCGACTATTTCATATCAACTCGCCCGCCTCTTGCCTGCCTATCGCGAGGTGCTGATTCGGCAGATCGACCAAGATAAAGATATCGGCGCGCAAGAAATCGGGATGCAGTTCAAGAAGCTAGTGCGAGACCCCCTGCTCGAAGTCAAGCTGTCCGTGCCCGAGGGCGTCGTCGTCATAATTGACGCGCTAGACGAGTGCGACAGGTGCGACGGGGCTCAGGACGTTCTAAACACACTCCTTCGCTATGCTCGGGACTTACCGGTCAAGTTTTTTGTGACTTGTCGTCCAGAACCTGGGCTATTTGAGGCGCTTCAGTCGACGGGCACAGGTTATCGCTCAGTACTTCACCTCCACGAAATCGAGTCGTCGTTCGAACAGGCGGATATCAGGACCTATCTGGAGACTGAACTGGGTGCACTCTCTTTATCCGAGAGAAAGCTCAGACAGCTTGCGGAACAGGCCGGGTCCTCATTCATCTACGCCGCTACTGCTGTGCGCTACATCCGTCCTACAGGTCGACAGCTCAACTTCCAGCAGCGCCTTGAATACTTATTGTCGGTAGCCTCTAAAACAAAGACCAGAGATTACCAGAATATCGACGAGCTGTACAGAGCTGTGCTCAGCACCCCATTCACCAACAAAGACCGGGGGTCTGAGGAGAAGCAAAACATCCGACTGGTTCTGGACACAGCGGTATGCGTTAGGCAACCTCTGGACGTTGCTACAATGGCGGGGTTGCTGGGACTGAGTGGAGGGGACGTCATATATGCGCTGCAACACCTTCGTTCGGTACTCCATGTCTCTCATGGTGCTGATCTCATTTCTGTGCTCCATGCCTCTTTCCTCGACTTTATGCTCGATCCCAAGCGCTCAAAGGACTTGTGCTGCAACGCCATAGAGCACCATAAACGCCTAGCTTTGCATTGCTTTGACACGATGCAGCGCCTGTTACGGTTCAATATCTGCGAGCTCCAATCATCTTTCACACTTGACAAGAATGTGCCAGATGTCACGAGAAAGATCAAGAAGGCAATATCACCCGAGCTATTCTACGCTTGTCGCCACTGGGGAGCTCATTTGATCTCCGCTGGGGCTCTGAATAATATTTACTTGAAAAAGTTCCTGTCCCACCAGCTACTGTTTTGGATGGAGGTCCTGAACTTGAAGAAATGCATCGGCGCAGGTGTGGCAACATTGAACCAGGTTTCAGCATGGCTACAGGTAAGTGTGCCCATCCCCAATATACCGTACATTGGGTTCTGAGAACAACGTAGGAATTAGGAGGAAGAGACGGCGTGCTTGAACTTGCCATAGACGCTGGCAGGTTCGTGGCCGCTTTCGGCATGAGTCCCGGGTCGCGCAGCACACCCCATATCTATATCTCAGCTCTTCTGTTTTGGCCGGAGACGCGCCCGGTCCGACAGCAGTACTGGAAGTATATGCGAGGGCTGATTGGTCTAGAAGGACCAGCAGTGGAGCAAAGAGACCTGTCATGTCTAGCAGCATGGAACACAACCGTCTCCGCCCTTGGCGTGGCGTTCTCGCCGAACGGTACTCCCATTGTCTGTGGCTCTTACGATCATACCATCGGTGTCTGGAACGCACGCAGCGGGGCACTCGTGGCTGGGCCGTTTGAGGGGCACACCGACTGGGTCCAGTCTGTGGGTTTCTCACCAGACGCCACTCGCGTTGTCTCTGGCCTTTTCGACGGTACGATCCGTGTCTGGGATGCGCACAGTGGGGCGCTCGTCTTCGGACCGTTCAAGGGGCACACGGGCTCCGTCGACTCTGTTGCCTTCTCGCCTGATGGCACTCAAATTGTCTCTGGCTCCCGCGATCATACGATTCGTGTGTGGGACGTCCACAGTGGGATGCTTATAGCTGGACCGTTCAAGAGGCATACCGACTCCGTCAACTCGGTGGGCTTTTCGCCAGACGGTACCCTCATTGTCTCTGGCTCTTGGGACAGAACTATCTGTGTGTGGGATGTACGTAGTGCGACACTCGTGGTTAAGCCGTTCAAAGGGCACACCAAGCGCGTTTGTTCTGTGGCATTCTCGCCTGACGGCACTCTCATCGTCTCTGGCTCTTCCGATAGTACTGTTTGCGTGTGGGACGCACACACCGGAGCTCTCGTGACTGGGCCGTTCGAGGGACACACCAACTCCATCAACGCCGTGACTTTCTCGCCAGACGGCGCTCGCATAGTCTCTGGCTCCTGGGACAGAACTGTTTGTGTATGGGACGCACGTAGCGCAGCTCTCATAGCTGGACCATTCAAGGGGCACACCAGGGAGGTCATTTCTGTGGGATTCTCACCCGACGGTACTTGCGTTGTCTCCGGCTCCCGCGACAATACCATCCGTGTGTGGGACGCATGCAGCAGAGCACTCGTGCCTGGACCGCTCAAGGGTCACACCGACTGGGTCCGCTCTGTGGGGTTCTCGCCAGATGGCACCCACATCGTCTCCGGCTCTTCCGATAAGACTATATGTGTGTGGGATGCGCGCAGCGGAGCTCTCGTGGCTGGGCCGTTCGAGGGGCACACCAGTTGGATCTTCTCTGTGTGTTTCTCACCCAATGGCAATCGTATCGTCTCCGGCTCTCACGACAGAACTGTTTGCGTGTGGGATGCACGCAGCGGGCTCATGGTGGCAGGACCATTCAAGGGGCACACCGGGGAGGTCTGTTCTGTGAGTTTCTCGCCCGACGGCGGTCGCATAGTTTCTGGCTCCTCCGATAGCACTATCCGTGTATGGAACACGGGCAGCGGAGCTCTTGCGGTCAGGCCACTCAAAGGGCACACCAGCTGGGTCAACTCTGTGGGCTTCTCGCCAGACGGCGGCCGCATCGTCTCCGGCTCCTACGACCATAGTGTCCGTGTCTGGGATGCGCGCAGCGGGGCGCTCGTAGCTGAGCCATTCGAGAGCCATGTCAGCTGGGTCCAGTCCGTAGGTTTCTCACCCAACGGCGCTTCTATCGTCTCTGGCTTTTTTGACGGCACTATATGCGTGCGGGACGCACGTAGTGGGGCGCTCACAGCTGGGCCGTTCGAGGGGCATACAGGCTCCGTCAACTCTGTGCGCTTCTCGCCCAATGGCACTCTTATTGTCTCTGGCTCTCGCGACCATACCATCCGTGTCTGGGACACGCGCAGCGGCGCACTCGTGGCCGGGCCGTTCGAGGGGCACACCGGCTCTGTCTGGTCTGTGGGGTTCTCGCCAGACGGCACTCGCATCGTCTCTGGCTCTCACGATAACACTATCCGTGTCTGGGATGCTACTCCTTCATGTGCTCGTGACCCTGGAAACCCAGTAGACTGGGTGATAGACGGAGAGGGCATGGTTACCAATTCACAGGGGGAGCTCCTTTTGTGCGTCCCGGCCGACCTCTGGATCGGGCTCATGAGGCCATACAACACGGTTTGCATATACCACGAAGGAGCTCTCAAACTTGATTTTGATGGGGTTTTGCTGGGAAGCAACTGGGTGGAATGCTATCATGCTAGTGAACCTTGATATGTTTTGTACGTACGTTGTGAATTACCACGTCTTTGTTTTTGTTCATTCTGAGATTTCACCTGTGCATATATATAATTGCTCGCCTTGCATGTATATCTCGCTATTTTTAACTACATGATTTGTCTGTTGGCTTAGGATTAATATAAGATAACATAGTTAAGCCTTATCTGTAAACTACTTACCTAGCGCCAAGTTCCTTGAACTTCAGTGAAAGCGATACATCGCCAGACCCTCGTCTCTTCACTGTAGCCGCAACTAGACTCAACTTGTTGCAGTCGCAAGCTGACCCATTACAAACTCTCAAAAATCTATTTATGACAGTAACATTAGGAATGTAAACTATCGCTAATTGAACATTTTAGTAGCCCCC
The DNA here is from genome assembly GCA_015039395.1 of Ceratobasidium sp. AG-I. Classification (NCBI taxonomy): domain Eukaryota; kingdom Fungi; phylum Basidiomycota; class Agaricomycetes; order Cantharellales; family Ceratobasidiaceae; genus Ceratobasidium; species Ceratobasidium sp. AG-I. The sequence goes on from MU132242.1 coordinate 134,678, forward strand.
TGCTGCAAGTCCTTCCTCACTTGTATGAGTCCTCTCCGCCAAGATCGCCAGTAGCTCCGACTTTTGTGTCGGGCAAAACCATATTATATAGCTGCATTGACGTCAAGAATGGACATGATTGTACTGGAACGAAAGAGAACGAAGAGAAGAATCAAATGATTGATATATCTCCATGGGTGAATGTGTTATATGACAAAGTTCTACATGCGTGCATACGGTAGATGTTTCTTTACGCCTCTAGAATGATCTAAAAGGTCTTCGCGAGCGCATACAAGAATGAGTGCGCACGCATTCATTGACCTACTCTCCATTGAATATAAACACTTATACTCCAACATCCATCCGACGCCTCCGGCGTTGTCTCCAAGCCTTACTGCGCTATTATTTAGTGAAATTTGCCGTTTGTATTCTATACTGCTGTGTAATTTCGCTCCACTACATGCCGACTTGGTGTCTTGGGGTGACAGGTACACTCTCGGGTAATTACATACAGTTTGGTGTGTACCTCTGGCGGCTGTCGTCGTCGATGGAGCTTGCTTCATGGTTGTCAAGCTCACTCGCCCTGAAGAAGGTGCTGCTGTGTTGTGGTTGAGCTTTGAGTGTTCGCTAATTTCATAGCTTCTTGCCATATAGTACCGAGGTCCTCCAACTATTTTGTCCGGTCGGGTTTCTAGTGTACTTCCGCTTGAGGTTATTTGTACGATTTGTATTAATTCGCATATGATTAGTACTAGACTACTGCCAGCCAGCCACACTACGTGTTAGATACTTTGAATCAGCTGTGCCTAGGCTCCTTAGTTTCCTAGCCTCTCGGCGCTGGAATCACTTTTCCCATTGGGATAGATGAGCTCCAGCCAGCGCTTCGAGGTAGCAATCCCACTCTAGATCAAGCATGAGAGCAGATGCTGCTTCGGGACCGAAACCTATATCATTCATCAATATAACTAGATGTAGGTGATACGACTGGAGCATAACCTACCTTTCGTGGACATAAGCCAGGCGAGGTCGTATTCAATACAGCTTTGAATTCCTTTCAAACGGGAGATTTTGGGCAGGTGGAGGTGGAGACCAATGCTGCACAGAGGGGTTTCAGCTCATCTTGAGTCGACGGGCAATAGCAAGCCTTAGCTTTGACGCTGTCTCTAGCAAACCTACTTATTTAATCGCTAATTATGAATATTAAACGACGGGTTTACCACATACCTCTTCTGGTTTGGAAGAATGCAGCTCAGCGACGTGCTAGCGCCAGTAGGGTCGAATAGTTGTTCGACGAGCCCGACTTGTTGACAATAGTAGTTGTGCTGCTGCTATTCTCAGAGGGGTTTATTGTGGCTATGTCAGATGTTTCGGATGGGTATGAGCCGATCTCGGAGACGAGAGATGTGTTGGCCAATAAAAGACGTGCGAGTGGGCCGGCTGCTCTCTCGAGCTCATCCTCCGCTTGGTATAATCTGCTATCATGAGTACAATCGGAAAAGTTTCAGGACCCATCTTCAGTTCACTCAGCGCTACAAATCGTACGGCCATAACAATGCCGAAGACTTGGAAGGGAGAGACAAACTGTGGTTCAAAATACTCGAGGGTATAGGCGTTCAATGCAATACATTGTTCTTCTAACCCTATAACGCCCAGAGCTGTTGCATCAAACTCAAGAAAACAGGTGGTCGTGAACACCGTTCTCACCTCCCGAGGTCTGACCCAAACAACAGTACGGCAAATGGGTCCCTCTACCAGCCAAAGGGCACGAGACCAGGGAGTGAGATGTGGCTTAGAACAAGAAGAGAGATCAAACGAGTGTAGAATAGTAGGTATTCAGATTCTCGAGAAGGCTTGGCCAGGGGAAAGTCACTAAATGGCGGTAATCTTCTTCGACCAAGAGGTATTTAGGCAAATCACCCATCATAGCCTATTCGAAGACGCAGTTCAGTAAGCCGCCGTTGAAATGCAGTAAAGATGAAGGATGTAGTCGGAGCGCATCATAATTTAGCTGGCATCATTTGCGAGTGCACCAACGCTGACGGTGGAGTCCAGATTAGGGCTGTCCAAATACTGATACACATCCTCAAACCGATTACAATACTGATACGATACCGATATGATCTGTATCGAGTTGTATGCATAATATCATGATATGACCTCATATAATATAATATGATACTGAACTCATACGTCATGATTCTAATATTGGTGTCGTCATACAAAACCAATCACTGTTCTCCTTCCCCTACGCAATCAAACCCACCTTCTGGTTGGACCTTGAATGCCGGAAATGTCACTGTCCAGCGCACTTCAGCTTCTGCGCAATGCTGTTGATGCTCTACCAAGTTCAACTCCTGTTGCCCACCATAGCGGGATTGTGTATCGACACTTCAAAACCAAGCCATCTGCCATAAGGGGGGATGTGTGGAGAGAGACGTCCAATGCCTACGAACACTGTTTTCGTAACCCAGGATCCTCAAAGGTCCCAATCGACAATGTTCTTAGAGGTCAATATGGGATGGATTCTGTGGTTGCTTTCTTTGAAGACTTGGCGACACTATCAAATATATCAAGTTCCAGCCTCTTCCTCATTGAACAAACTATTCGACAGATAACAAGCCTGGTCTATGATCGGTGAGACTTCTGGGTCGATCTGATAGCTATGTGCACATCGCTGACAGTTCCTGGAAATATAGAATAGGATTGCTTCCACCAGATCCAGCGCAATCTCAGGCTATCAAGAAGTGCATGCACAAGTTACCGAGATCTGATGATCCCGAGCATGAGGCAAACGATCGCACTTACGTCCCGCAAGAAGATCTTACCGATCTGTTGAGCAATGAGGAAGCATTAGAATCAGATGGTGGTGTAAGTATTTCTTAATAATCACACGACTCCCGTTAGCTATAGATACTAACATATGACTTATGACATTCAAGGATGGTGCTGAAAGCGACGAAGGAAACACAAATAGTGTGAGTCTTTGTTCGGAACAGTAACTCCTTTTTTTACTCACCTAAACCGCATAAGATGGCCAATAAGCTCACAGATAAAAGGCACATTCAACACCCAAACAAAGGTGACGATGTAGACAAAACCAGGCCAGGCCCAAGAGATAGTGTCAGGAAATGGACATTTTCAAACTTTGAAGCGCCAGTGGCTGGCCAGTTTCAAAATAAGAAGGGGCCTGCATGGGAGTTTAAGTGTATACACTGCGGGTAAGGCTTTTATTATGATTTTCAAAGTTGCATATAACTTACTTTGGCTTGGTTAGTCTGGTTCGGCGAGTACCACGCACTGAAGGCTGCGAATTCATTGAGCACGAACCCAACATCATTGCATCAACAAACCTGGCTTCCCATCTTCGCAAGAAGTGCAAGAAGATACCAAGTACGCATACCTGGGCGGCTGAAGAAGCTCGACTCCAACAAGCAAAAATCGAACCTGAACGGGAAGCTCCGCAGCAATCGCTTGGTGCCATCTTTGCTTCACCTACACAGATACCTCCACCGCCACCTAGTATCATTTCTCCTACTATTTTCCGATCGACGCTTGTTCAAAGCGTCGTACAGGACACATTTCCACTCTCATTTGGCGAAGGAGAGGGAATGAAGCGGTTGTTTCTTCTTCTTAACCCATTACTTAAGCTGCCGTCCCACCAGACCATGCGACGTGACCTTGAAAAGCTCTACCTAATTTTAGTGACTCGAGTTCAGCGGGTTATGATGGTATAAATCCACTCTATTGTCGCAATTACTAGCTGACATGCAGTCGCTTTTATAGGAACAAAGCTCACGAGTGTCAGTGACAAGTGATGCGTGGTCAAGCAAGAGCTCGGTATACTCGTTAGCTGGGGTAATAGTTACCTTTGTTGATAAGTACTGGAATCTTCAAGAGCTTGTCCTTGATGTCGTTCATCTCTCCGCTGATCACACTGGCGCAATGATGGGTCAAAAGGTGTTTCGGTCGTTAAGTTACAAGAACGCAGCTCGAAATCTCATTGCGAGCGTCACGGATAACGCATCGAACAATCGCACTATGAATAAAGAAATAGCGAGGCGGGCCAAGAGTCAATCTGAATACACTCTGAACGTTACAAACATGACCGTTACCTGCGTCTGTCATGCAATGCACTTGATCTGCAGGTACGATCTCTCCTTCTGATTTGGTCACAGGAAACTAACCTGCTTCACAGCAAAATTCTTTCCAGCCTCGGTGTTGTGGATTTTAAAGATGCGGATGCAGGATACCAGACGGCCAAGGCATTCGATCTTAGCCAGCGAATCGAAGACAGCGAAGAATTGCTTGAGGAGGAGGCTCGCCTGCGGGGTGAGAGGGACGGAGGCGATCCATGGGCGTTGGCGGAGGAGTTAGAGGACGATTTGAGCGATTTGGAGTCGGAGATTGATGAACAAGAAGGAACCGATGGGATCGACTTGAACATGGCTCAGCAGGACAACGAGAGCGAAAGTGAGGCAGAGCAGAGAACAAAGAAGCGGAGGCCAAAACCGAAGGGATTGAATCCTGTCCAGAAGGCGAGTACTGCTTCAGACTTTTGCCCTTCAGTGTCAGTTAACATGTTTATTAGATTCATGCGATTGCTGTGCATTCAACAGCCAGCCCACTGCGCCGCAAAAAGATGGGTGGATTTATACGTCTCTACTGCGCTGTTCTGTTGGCTGTGATTAAAAGCATGGCAATCCGATGGAATACTGTGCTAGCTGAAATGCGGCGTGCACTCCTCTTGAGACCTGTGAGTTCAGCTTCATGCCTCTTGACGATTTTATAGCTCAGTATTATAACAAATAGGCCTTTGACCATTGGGTGAACACCTTAGACACTGGGAAAACTGGGAAGGAACGACGCATTGCGCAGGCGCTGAAGCAGAAATGGTATATGTCCGACCAGGAATGGACTGTAATTGAAGAGCTGGTTCGCATACTTGAGGTAACATTGCTCTCTGTTCGAGTTTTTAAGCCTTTGCTGAGACTTTGATTAGCCATTTGAGGAAGCTACGTTGTCGTTCTCAAAAAAAGGCAAGATTCATTTGCCTGATGTGCTCCCAACATACGTGCAGCTTCGCACTGAGCTTCGGGACTCGCACAATCGTTTGAGCGCAAGCTATGGCCCTGATCGCGACCCAAATGGCCTACTTAAAGCGATCTCACAGGGCGAGAAAAAGCTAAATAAGTACTTCAAGCTAGCTCAAGAAAGCGACCTCACGCTCATCGCTTCAAGTGAGTTGCTTCAGTGTTTAATAACACCTATTAATTCTACGCTATCTACTAGTTCTGCACCCGGGGATGCGACTGCATTACTTCGACGACGAGGCCGTATGGGGAACGCTGGCAAAGCGTGGCCAAATACTTATCGAGCATTTGTTTGAAACGTACAAGCTCCAGAGCGAGCAGGCGCACGGCGCCCTTGCTCCAGATGTCAAACCCCGACCTGGCCTTGTGAAAATGTCCTGGTCAGACCGACTGCTCAAGCTATCCAGTACCCCTCATTCTACGGTCGACGACGAGCTTGTGCAATACTTAGGAAACATTCACAAATATCAGACTGGCGCTAATGTGCTGGTGTGGTGGTCGGTATGTAGATGTGAATTTGACTTGACCGCATACTTACAGTTGCACTAGAAACATGAGCATGACTTCCCGATCCTGAGCTGTATTGCTCGTGATTACCTTGCAATACCGGCAACGAGTATCTCCGTTGAGCATTTGTTCTCTCGATGCAAGCTTGTGATGTCGGACTACCGTACTATGTCCGTTGAGACAGCCCGCCGTATCATAACATGTCAGCAATGGCTACAGGCTGGCCTCGGACTGAACCTGCCCGACTTTGTGTCACATGACTAGTACTGCGATTGGGTGATATGATATGATATTATGCAACACAATAC
>MU132243.1:0-14682 GCA_015039395.1 Ceratobasidium sp. AG-I
GTCTAGAAAAATATACTAGGGGTATTATGTACAATACATTACTACATGAAGACGACAAATCCAGTCTTTACACCAAGGAGCGCCCGAGGAAAACACACAGAATCGCGTATTTCCAACATTGATTTTCTCCAAGTCCCTGGGTGGCCTGCTGAAGACAAATCACCGCAACAAAGAGCTTGGCATGACCCTACAATCAAACCACTAACCTACCAGTTTTCTTCCCTAGCTTATAACCTCGAACCGGGCTGCTTCCGGGTCGTGCTCCCAGAACAAGCTATGTCTTCTCCCGCCATTATACCAGACGAAGTACTAGACATTATTCAAGGATACCTGGCCATACGCCACCTCGCCTCGGCATTTCTTGTCTCTCGCTCTTGGCGCATACCATACTGTTTACCTAATTCTCGCCTCTCACCTTGAAGAACTTGCAGTGCAAATAGATCCAGAGCACCAGTACTAGTCGACTCCACCTGTTAGTCCTTACTTGCGAGAGCTAGTCCCCGACGAACAGCACGGGGAGCAGGATACAGGGTTGTATATCGGGGAGAATACTTCATTATACTTGACTACCATCTTGCCGCGCCTACTTCGATTGGAGTAATTTTACTGTGACCTGAGTTTCATTCCTCGAGATCTTGGGTTACTCTACGCTTGGAAATCCGAATGTCCAAGCCTGAAATCAATTCATTTTACAATCAATTCATTTTACGATTAAAGAGGACGAAGACTCATTGGATTTTGACGATGGTGAGTTAGACATGGCAAGTTCGGGTGGCATGGTACATTGACGATTACAAACAAGATGCGTACATACAGTAAGTTGTACAACGATCACGCACTATAATAATAATAATATATTTGTTAATCTCTTCGATTTCACCGACCTATTACACTTATCTCTAACCATCTACACCATTCATAAGCAGACCCATCCTACCTAGTTGAAAGCTCACAAATCCACTTAGCGTTTAAATATGGCGAGAACTATGTCGAGCCGCTTGTTTCGCTCCTCCAAGTTTCACCCCATCTTCAGTCTTTAAATTTAGATTTTCGTGGCGGCTGGAATCGACTGCACTGCTCACCTGATACACTATTTTCCGCTCCCGGCGCCGATGCAGTCTACCCTGCCTTACACATTGTCCGTCTCCTCGGAACTGGCACACATTCACCGTGGAACTAGAGTTAAACTCGCTCTGGATGTTCCTCTCGCGCTATCCCGGTCTACATACCGTTGGTTTTGGCTGAGTTGATGAGACACAATACAGTACTACGAGTCGTTCCCATCGGGAACCGACCCGATGGTCGACAGCTCAGACGCCAGGGACGATATTAAGCCCTTGTCAGTGCGCGGCCCAACAACCATATCTATAGTTCTATCCCAAATACATTAGCATCACTCGAAGAAAAAGACGAAAGGAAAGGCTCACCCAGATACGGCCGATCCATGGTCCACAGTCACCATTAGTAGCATCAGAATAAACTTAGCCACTCACCCTGGCAGCCTCTTCCATGCCGCCGGACTTGGAGACGTAGCCGACGGAGCCTTTGCGGTAGAGGTTGGATGCGGCGACGTTGTTCACCATACTAGTACTAGTCAATGTCAGTATCCGTCAAGCGCAAATAAGGAGTGGATATTTACTCTCCCAATTTTCCGATACGGAAGCAGCTGGGCTTAATATTGCCAGCAGCCGCAGGTCCGATCATGAGGACACCCTTCTCCCGAGCGGGGTGCAAGATCTCGTGCGCCTAACGTTCAGCTATACCCCCCGCGATGAGACCAATAACCTTAACCTGCATCCCAACCACCAATTAATATTCCATTAAAGAAACTAGCTCGCGCGACGCATCTACTTAGGGTACCCAAGAATCTCCTTCGTGCTCCCAACCACATTCCGTGAGCCCGCAAAGTTAAAAACAACGCCCGCATCCGGGAATTTGTCCACGGCCTGCTTCACGCTCGCAAACACTGGCAGCATTGTATCTCCTGTCCCCCAGTAGGAATTCTGGATGCGTAGGGCTGCGGCGCCGGACATCTCATGGCCATAAGAGTAGTCAAAGTCGATCATGCCTTGAATCGCAAGGGGCTAGAGACCAGAAAGGAATGAATGGGTTATAGCATCGAATGGACGATAGGGTAGACGAGAAGACTTGTACGCTAAGTCGAAGTGCACGATCCAGTCGTTCAGATAGTTTCGACCTCCAGCGACAACAGACCCAACACCCAGCTCTGAGTCTATAATATCACTACCGCGGGGAGCCGGGAGCGGTAGGTGCGACGCTCCCCACAAGGTTGTGTAGAAACAACACATTCGGAATACACCATATATCGCAACTTGTATATTAACAGTGAAGGCATCAGGGCTTTTATACATGTAACTAAGTAATGTAAATACGTGTTCCACACGTACCCACTGCTATACAAAGTAAGAGATAACAGTACATAGAACATACATGAGTAAGTAGGACACGTATGCGTGACTATATGCGGGTCGCTCTCAGCTTTTCCTCAACAGGTTGCATTTGGTCCGCGGCACATGCTTCTCAATTCCAAGAGCAACCGGTAGAATCCCCGTAACGTGCGCCATAGAACCGTACACTTGATCGGCACACCGAGCGACTCGCCGAACAAAAGCATAGGCTTGAGGCCTTCCTGGGAGTTCGGTTCCCTGACACGAGCGAAGATCTTAAGAGAGTGCGCCTGGGAGCCGCAACTTGTACTCCCTCAGCGCATCGATGATCTCCTTGTAGGTCCAGCAACGTTCGACAGGTGGCGACTCTTTGACTAAGGAGGACCTTGCCATAGTGATGTGATGTTCCACGCAGGACCAAGCCGACGACCGTCTTGGCGCGCTCGTGCGTCGAACCTCGGTTCGCGCACCAGAACTATGCACACAGCTCATGAGGCGTGCGTGGCTACCTCATCCGGGTGCACGGAAAATGTGGTATAGTCCAGACCCGTCCAACGGAATCGAGTACGGCTAGCTTGAAGGACGCGCCGGTACTTCCATCCAACTTTTAAATGACTATCTGCCCCTTGGTAAGGTCGCGCCTACAGGGGCAGGCTCTGCCATCGGAGGAGCGCGATCTGCTTGGAATTTGCTTTCCACCGCTGGATCTCGGTACAGATGGAAAGAAGCACTGTCGGCTGAAGTGTGTTTCAAACCGGTAAGCTTGCGCGTGTTTCTTACGGGGCCCTATACTCGTGTTTATGATTTGTCTCCTCTACATAGCAACACCACACGAACTATCCATTATACATGACTTGAGGATCTCACGAACTCCTTTTCGAGGCCTTTATGGGCACAGCATTAGCCCATCATCGGTTATTCCTTTCAGCTAAACGGAAATGGGATCAACATTTATATCAATTTATGCAAATGAACCAAGAGACTCACTGTCTTTTCAACCATATTGGCTGCCAAACGGTCTTCTGCCTCGTACGCCCAGCACTGAACTAGTAAGCCCCACAACACATTGGCTTGACTACTTCTACTCGGCATATAGTTGACCGGTCGTTCAGGAATCTCCCGCTTATCCACAACTTTCATGGGTATTCCAATATCCTTCACCGTATGATGCGGAACATTACCAGTGATTACCTCCTGCAGAAAAATATCATGTTCATGTTTTGCACCGTCCAAACCGTTTGACATACCAAGATTGTCTAGAGCAAACGATAGATGATTAGAAATATCTAAGCTCAAATAAACCGTCTCACACACCATTCCTAGTGCATACACGTCTGCGGGAATGGTGAACATGCCCCCTTCACTCAGTAATTCCGGTGCCTAGAACCAATTAAATCAATTGGTGTTTGTCCTTAACGCCATTTCACTCACTGCCCATCGCAGCGAAGGCCCCGACGCGTTCACCTTCCCCGAAAATCTGAGGGTGTAAGTCTTCAAAATAGTATTTCCGAAATCAGTCAGCTTGACCTCGCCGTCTTGGGAGACAAGTACATTGTCCTATAGAAGGGTTTTATTTGAAGCTCGGTAGTGCCGAACAGTTGAACACACTTACCGCTTTGAGATCCCCATGAACCTGGCGAACAGTTATCAGTATTTCAATGGCATATAGGGCTGACAGCTACACTCACAATATCATGTGCATGAATGAAAGCAAGACCTCTAGCAATTTGAGCACACTATGGGCAGTTTAACGCACGTATGTTTGGGGTAAGGTGCTGACTCACAGCCAGGCAGCGGTCTACCCCCGGATTGGAAGTGATGTAAGACAAAAGCTTCCCGTTTTCCATCCAGGGGGAGACTAGACACATTTCGCCACAGAATTTTGCGACTCCAAGTGGCTCAAGCACGTTGGGGTGCCTACATTTCGACCACACATACATCTCATGGGCAATACTCTAGGATCCAATATTGTTACGATTGCATATAACTGTCTAAAAATCGACGCACCTTCACCATGGTCTCTCCCTCCTTTGTCGGCTGAAATGTAAGCCGTTGCCGTTTAATTGCGACCTTCCCAATCTTATCACCCCTACAAAGCCACCCTTTATACACGTCACCATAGCCGCCCCAAATGACAGGAGCTACGCTGCATCGTTGCAGGTCCAGGCCAGAGGTGACGTTTCGACATCCATGCCGGCCAAGTATCCCAATAACTTGATCAGTCGACTGACGAATGACACTGTCAGACTTGGTTCGTGTATGGCATACCTATTAAATTTTACTCACCATTTCGCTACTAATCAAGTCGGAGATTTTCTCCATACGTGGAGGGCCTTCAGCCTCCGAGAGCATGATTATTCGCCTCAATCGCGCTACGACCTCCTCAGCTGGTGGGCGAAGCTCTGGTATCCTTTGCCAACACTCCCCGAACAGATCCCATATTTTATCAGCACAGTAATACTCTTCAATCTGGGAATGTTCGCTTCTCCTAGGTACGCCGTCACTATTGAGGAGCTCCGTTGCCTTCAGCACATTGTGAGTATGCCCAGGATGTGTGTCAGTGATAATCTACTCAGGATTTGTATTTCAGAGAGAACTAGCTTGAAATGGTTATAAAGCTACCTCCAACGATGTTATTGCCCTGCGAAACAAAGTGTTAGGCGCCATTGCGGAATTCCTACACTGTATAAACTTGCCAGTCTCGTATCTTACTGTTCTGGGTGACCGCACTCTCAGGGGCTCCTGAGTCCTGGTCCGACATGTTAACAACAAGGCCCATGTCCACGCGAACATCAAACTTACAGGGTTTGCAAGCATTGGATTACATCTATCGGAATTCACCTCAACGTCATGTATGATCTACGAAGAGCTCAACTGCCATTAGCTCAAAACAGAAGGATGCGGGAAGTCCTTACGTGTTCGAAGCGGAAGGACGTGCTATAACTGCCTTCATGTGAAAATGCGCTAGCAGCACTGGCGTTAGTTGCAGACCCGCCAGATGCTTTACACAAATTCTCAAGTTCTTGAGCAGTATTTAAGACCTAATGCATAGTTTGGTTGAACGCGAATTCTCAACTGTGCACAACCACAATCTCACAGTTTTGAGTTTAGTGATCAAGGACTGCCAAATGGACTCCGGGTGTGGTCGAGTTGGCAGGTCTATTTGCTCCATGGGGTCGCTTTCCCAGCTGATTTCGGGCAGGAGAGGTTTTAGGACACCCAAAACTTCGGTCGCTAATGGACGGTCCTCATTATCTAGTTCCCAGCAATGATCAAAGAGGTCCCATAGGGCATTTGCGCACTCGTATGCTTCGATTTCTGGGTGATCCCTTCGCTTCGGCTTCCTGCCTGTGCCAACCGCCCGTATGACTTGCGGTCCTCTGGTTTTCCTGCCATAGGGAGGTTCACCTGTAAGAATCTGATCGCTTTCATTCATTCAACCAGCTGGCTAAGACATAGGTATCACTGTACTTGCCTCCAAGCTCGTCATTGCCCTTGAAACCCGAGTTAAGCCTGCCATAGATGACCTGACCAAACGTAGCTCACCAGGCCCATATGTCACTGCCTTTTGTCACAAAGGACTCATCGATCACTTCTGGGCCCTAAAGCCGGTAGTCGTATTGACATCCTAGTTTGCGGGAGATGGTTTCTAGGTAATGACGCACCATGTACCTATAGCTTGGGGTATCATCCGTAAAGTCCTCTTGGAACCCGTCCAATACCTAGTAGTGTTTTGTTAGTTCAACGTTGCAACATTTTGTTTAAACAACAACAGGTATGTACCTGGGCTTGAGAAAAATTAGATATGACGGCGCGGCCGTTGTCCTTAATGAGTATTTTTGACGGATTTATCATGCCATGGATGAGTTGCCCCAGCTTGCACCCCTTGTGCATGTACTCCAGGCCGCGAGCAATGTCACATATCTTTACAGAGAATTATATTCACAATGATCAATCGGAATATAGTTAAGCAAAAGAGTGCTTACTATTTGCAGCCTGCTATGTTGGCTGACATGTTCATGTCTCGTCAGATAGCGTCCCTGTAACAGGCAGATCAGCATATAGTATTTCGAAACCATTAGGGTTACACACAATGTCTTGGTTCTGCAAGTATGGCGAAATCATGTATCTGCTCAGTGTCGATTTTGTCAACCAGCTATTATCAAAGGACAGTAGAACATGCTCACAGTTGGAACTCCTCGGAAAACGGCGAAGGCAGCACACCAACACCGTAAAATATGAGGATACTCCCATGCCCCATTGACACCCAGCTTAGCGTTTCCCGTGCAAAATGCTACTCAGAATTGTTCACTTGTCATTCATGCCATGCAATCAAAATACGCACCTCGTGCATAGCCTGGATATTCCTACACCAGCGCTGGGGCCTTAACAGCTTTATTGCAATCTTCTCACCTGTGAAGTATTCGCCCAAGAATACATCGTAGTTTTTACCATAGTCTATTACTGTGTTACTCATAGTCACCAACCCTCTGTCCAGGAGGGTCGACAGTGGTAAGGAGTTCCCTGTAAGTTTTGCTATGTTTGCTAGCGCTTGTTTGTCATTTTCTTGTCGTAGTCCGGCCTCAGATTTATCACCTGTAATCTTTGCCTAGTGATTAGTGATTTTTCCTCTAATCAGAGCTTATGCAAACCTTCGAAAGCTCTTTCATTAGCTCCTGAACGCGCTGGTTAAAGGCCTCACTCGATTCTCTAAGATACGTTGTATTCTCCACAATCTCTTCCATCTTATTCCGATCATTCGCCTGGGCTTGAAGGAGCTCCTCCTGATAAATGTTTCGACCCTGAGTTTCCCCCTATTTGCATCATCAGTATCTGCAATCACGGACCTACTGGCAGACTTTACTTGTATCATTTCGCAGGGCTGGGCATCTACCACCTCGAAAACTTTGCTAACTAGTTCTTCCATCTCTTTGAAGGTGTTATGGTCCAGCATGGTTCCCTGCTCCGCACTCGATTCAAGTTTATTTGATACTAAGTTTAGCGCCCTGGGAACGTCTTTTTATTTAGCCGTACTCAAGACTTTTGATATATAGAACTGACTGTGTGAGTTCTGGTAGAACCCTTGCTGTGTCGTTGTCAAATTGTTGGGTGCACTCTTCTAGCACTGACGCAAATCGTCTTCGTAAAACTTTTAGCTGGTCCCTAGCAGCCATGTTTGAGAACGTTGGAACCATAGGACCACATGTATAACACATACTTGGGTAGCTTTGATCGCTCTTCGCTAGCCAGAAACTTCCTGAACGCCCCGAGTACATCGAAAAACTGTGATCCAACTTGATTTCCACCGAGTTGGCTGATCTTCGTCATAACATTGGCCCTGCCCATCTTAGGATCCATACTAAGATGCAGCCAAGGACTTGTATGCAAGTAAAAGTTTATTCAGAGGTGGATGGAAGAAGATAGGTTTGAATGAAATATCTGCTGGAGGGTGGCTGGACTTATAGGTGGATGCCTTGAGGCAATCAAGAATCGATGCAACGTGCGCAGGCGCCTAAGTTTGACAGTTGTCTGCAGATGGTTACAGTCAAACCCCTCTAATACGGTTGAGATGGGGAGGTTGCAAATACCAGTTTATCGTGATCGAGGGCATTTTGTCAACACGTACAAACGAGTCTGCTTTTGGCCCGTTTCTGAGAAAGATATTTTGTATTATGGGTAAACAAAGCCTGCCAGCAGCCAACGTATGGAACTCGTAAAATAAAGATTACATTTATGAGACACAAACACACACATGGGCTTAGGAAAAAGAAAGGGCAACTTGGCCGATAATATCTTCGTCAGTCAGCTCGCGCTCAGTCGCAGGTGATATCGATAGGGTGGCTATCATTTCTTGAAACTCGGGCTCGAGTAGATTCGGATGCTGGAGGACTTCAGCATTCAAAGCCTCCGCATCATGGGCCGCCCTGTCTTGATGTGTGTCGACTGATGCGACCAATGCAACGGCGGGTGCAAGTCGGGTGTGGCGCCAGCAATTGGCGATGGTGATCGGCGTGACTGATCCCCAAGCGGCCGACGCGAGGTTCATGGCCTGAAGCTGGTTGATATTATACAGCTGGGTAATACCTTCGTTGTCTCGCTCGAGGGCGAGTCGTGTGAAGCCGGTCCGGTAATGAGCCTTAAAGCAACGGATAATGCCAGCGTCGAGAGGCTGAATCCATGCGGTAAGGTTTGGCGCCAGGAACTCGATGCAAATGTTCGAGTAATCGGCGGAGTTATGACGATGTGAAGGGGCATTATCGACAAGCAGAAGGATATGTCGGTTTTGATGGGCCATTTCGGTATTAAAGTTAGATAGAAATCTAGACCAATGTCAGTTGAGATTGCTACTAGATAGCAAAGCAAGGTGTACTCACTTCTGCCATATCGACTGCATCATCTAAGTAGTGCTATTCTAAAAGTAATAAAACCCTAAATTTAATCCCTCGACGCCGGAAAAACAACGAGGGCGACGAGCGCGCCCGATGATCAAAGGGTCCCGCTTCTCAGAACCGTCCATGTTTGTGCACAACATATAGGTCAATCGGGTCTTGTCTGCTTTGAGTCCCGACATCTCGTGTGTAGCAAGTCCTTGGTTCGGGGGTTTGCGGAAAAAGAGTGCAGTCTCGTCTGCATTGAAGACATCCTTAGGTTCGTATTGCTGAATCAGCTTCTTCACGCGCTCAACCTCGGCTTCAAGTGTGTCAATAGGAGCGGAGGCAGCCTCGCCATGGAATGTGTAGGCGCGAAGGCCAAAGCGGGCCTTGAGTCGACCGAGCCAGCCATTAGAGAAGCTAAGTGTCTTCGCCTCGGGAATGTCGAAGCGCTGGCAGTACTCACGCGCCTTCTCGCAGATAATCGCTCCAGTTAAGCAAATGCCGCGGGTTTGTTTTTCAATGATCCACTGATACAACGCCGCTTCGACCTCCGGGAGTTTTACTGGGGTTTGACGCTTGAAATGAAGGCGCCCAGGGTGGCTAGCAGTGTATGCTCGAATGCGCGCTTCGTCTTTGATGTACCCAGACAATGTCGACTGTGCGAACGTCAAGTGACCCATCGCTCGAACCCGGGTCACAATTTGCTGCTGAGTCAAGCGTGTCTTGTGCTCATGATAGAAGTCGAGTATTTTGAGCTTGCTTTGGAAGGTAAGATGCTGCTTCGGAGCTGGTGCTCGAGAAGCATCTGGCCTATACATCTGGAAAGGCATGCATATAAGTACTGAATCATGAGACAAACTAGATTTCTTACTTGAAAGTTAGTGCCGTTGAATAAGACTGGGGGGTTCGTCATAATGCAGGTACTCGGAGGGGGTTTGTTGAGATGGCGAAGGAACCGCAACTTTTTCCTACTTAAATACACCTGAGCCAGCATGCTGAAACTTTTATGATTTTATTCTAAGTGCATTTCTGCTGTAGATACTTTGAAACCGGCGCTGGTGTACTGCATATAATGTGTATGCGCTGCGCATATACTGCGGTGGCTGTGGAGAACTGCGAAGCCGGTGGCAAAATTGGCAACAGATTTGGGGACCGAGTAACCCGGGGTTTCCGGCTTTTTATCGTGATTCAGGGGATCGTATTAGAGGGGTTCGACTGTAGTTGTGTTACCAACTAGTAAACTTCCTCTTCGAGGACATGACACCTTGCTTACTTAATATCAGTGAGGTAAGGAACATTTACATGCACAACGAAAGCAACGCTTCCTTCATCAGTAATGATTGAGCTCATTTATAAACACAATATTCTATAATTTAGTACGGTAGGCAAAAACGCCAAGAATACCTCTTCCTGGTAACCTAATTATGAGCGCCCTTAATGGCAGGTGAGATAAACCTGCCTGGAGCGCAAGGCTCTAGGGAGACTTTTCAAACCCTGTTGTCAGTGACGTTGTTGTTTTAGTTTAGGAATCTTAAACGACTACATGCTGAATTACGCCCTCGCTCCAGGACTATCAGCTCTTTGAAGGCTGTTATGGTAATACTAACCACTTTATCATCTCAACAAGCAATTATACCTCGCTGTGGGAAATCAGCATCCACTATTGCCACACATAGCATGAGACATAATTGATTAGGAGTGATTACAGGGTTTCCCCAGCTGTTTGAAACACGTTAGTGGTACTACCTTGTAGGCCCGTGGTAAGTTGGCACACAAATCCTTCGAGGTAGGAGGGAGGTACTAGCACGTCATTGTAGACGGCAGCATAGCACACTCTAACTTTTCAAACCTCCATATAAGCCAGTACGTGCAGCTGGTTGGCTGTGGGCTTACCATGTCTTGAAGTTGCTAGTACCAGGGTGGTAGAGGGATCTGCTAGTTCATGGGAGATTTAGTACGAGTAGTTTCACAGGACAGTAAACATATACAGTACTTACGGATTGATTTTTCGATTCTTCGATATCGATCGACGTTACTGACCAGGGTGGCACGACTACAAGTGAGAAATGAACCAGAGAACTGTCTATATGCGCTGGGCTAATTAACTTGTATAGTTTACGAGCCAACGTAAGGATCGAGCTCAAAACTCCCAGCGAGTCGTGCGGAATCATTGACAAGACATTTCATGGCTGGGGCGACAACATAAAATTAAAAGGTACTTTATCTGCCTATTACAGTTGCTCGTAGCTGCGTGTCACAAGCGTCCAGCATCCCGAGATCCTGGGTCTCTGGACCATCCTTTCCTTTGGTTCTCATCGGCGGTGCTGTTGCTTCTGTTTAGTCTTATCAAAGCAACAGACAGGTCCTCTAGCTCAGCAGTTGAACCTATATAGTATACATCTAATCAAAAGAAAAATGAAAGGAAATTACCCAGATTCTTTGTATAGCGTCAATACAACACCTATACGTCAGGAAAAACCCCCAGGTGAATTGTCTGAAATTTGCCGTTATTTTCCCATTTGCCAGATCTACTAACCCCCCTCTTTAATTTCTGTTATTTACCCCATTTTCCTCATTTTCCCAGGCAAATTTGAACAAATTTGCCCGGATTTCCCCGAAGGCAGTGCTAATGAGATGTTACAGACCTGATTTGTCAATTAGGGGCAAATTTGCAACTAGGGTTTTCTCTGACATACATTTGCCTGCTGGCTAAACCCAATCAACACCATAGGATTGAACTAACTGTCTTGACAACTAACAGTATTCATGTAGCCTTGTTCAAGTCGCTCGTTTTGGTCCTATAAACATAGCCACTCGTAAAAGCGCCAGAGAGCCAGCAACCTGTTTTCGTGCCCATAGGTTGCATCTGTCTGTGATCAAAGTGGGATACACCTCCCTGCAATTTACAAGGTGCCACCTCTGGGTCCACATTAGAGACGTCGCGCGAGCATTCCCGCACGCCCGCATCATGGGTTACTCAATAGCATCAACTGACAAATGCTATAGAGTAACCCTTGATGCGAGCATGCAGGAATGCTCGCACGACATCCTTAGTCCACATACTGAATTGTCTATACATATGTCCATGTAATATGGAACCAAGCTACAGTACTGTAAAAGCCAGCGAGCTGAGAAATTGCTGACCGATGCAGAAACACAAGGGTGCGTTGCTGGAATGTTTATTTAATAGATGTGTACACAAACAATAGATAAATAAACCCCACAGTCTTAAGCGCGGGCATTCTCGGAGAAACCACGTGCCCTCAGCACACGTGTAAATGACTCAGAAATTGAACAGAAAAGAGCATGGAAGATATAAGCGACGCAGCATATATGCTGCGTCGAAGGATTGATTTATTAAGAACACATATACACAATACAAGACCACCCACACACTTGCTCACACGCTGTGTGCTGTGGGACATAAACACTTGTAAAACCCTATAAAAGAGCTGGATTTTCATTTGTGTTCATTGTACTTTAGTTTACTATTGAATTGTCGGATGTTAAACTAGTCAATTTCTTTGGTATTGCTCTCGCAACACTGTTTACTGACACTAACACTCTCTGTTTGTTCTTGTTTACTAAGGTGCGCCGCAAGGGCTTCTATTACTAACTATTTTAGATTAGTAGAACCCTTACATTTTTCGACTATGACAATACTTTGTACCCTCTGGCAATTGATCACCAACAGAGGAAGGAGCTGAATTAGCTAAGTACATATAAATGTTCAGTTGTTACTCACAGTTTTGTATATGTGGATAAGTTGCCTGTACTGAAAGATGTCAGCAACTCAGGAAGAACTGTGTGACAAAGCACTGGACTCACACATACAAGATGCGTCCGCTCCCGGG
Organism: Ceratobasidium sp. AG-I; assembly: GCA_015039395.1. NCBI lineage: Eukaryota > Fungi > Basidiomycota > Agaricomycetes > Cantharellales > Ceratobasidiaceae > Ceratobasidium > Ceratobasidium sp. AG-I. The sequence continues at coordinate 12,637 of MU132243.1, forward strand.
ACTTCAACACACAGAGTACCGACCCCAGTTACAGGTCTGGTACAAACCCCCACCAGTAACCAAGCATTTGGCGGTGCCCTCTACGACCTGCCCTCTAGCCTTGCACACATAGACTGTGGCAGCTTTGGGTTATCTTTCGGTAATGTCACAACCTCTTCTAAGATGTTGCAAACGTGTAGTGGACTGACGATAGTGGATGTATCGGGTGGTGGAGACGAGCGGTTTAGACAAATGTGTTAAGCGGAGATGCTGGCGAAGGCGATAAGACAGCTAAGCTGAATAACTGGCGAGTGATAACTGAGTGGCTTGAAGGCCAGGTAGAAAAGGGTAAAAGACGAGTGTAGAGCAAGCTGGGTAAACCAGGCTTGCTCAGGCTCCAATATATAGATAAAGGGCGTATAGCCCGAACAAAAAAAGAGCATACATTGAGTCAGACTCGCACAGCATAAGGCATGTGGCGAGTCATACAAAACGAGGCAGCGTCTGACTCACGCTGCACGCTCATCAGACAAAGAAAAAACACAGCCTACAGAAATGACTCAGGTCATGAGCCACAAGAAAACGTACAAGCCACGAGAAACAGGGTGGGTCATGACAGGTAACCCAGCCCCATCAGCAACCCCAGCCAATACCACAGGGATTGGGGAGATGGGAACCAGGGCAACAGATGAAGATGGACCAGCGTGTAGAAACGCAGCAGGGTCCGCAGAAGTCACTAGCCCAGGTGCTTTGGCTCACATGCACGTTACCCAGAGGCGCTGAGACACAACAAAACCTATAGGGCAATCAGCCGGCTCAGGTGATGAAGGCCTGCATGGGTATTATAGCAATACCATCAGTACGCCACACGGCAGTACAAAGTCTGTATGCATAGAACCAGTAGCTGAAAAAAAGTGAAGGATGGTTGTGGACAAACACGAACAGGACTGCTGCAAGCTAGTCCAGGCTGAAAATAAGCACATACAAGAAGAATCAGCCAAAGTAGAACAAGAGGCGGAGTCCAAATGGGCAGCCTATAATGAACAGCTAGAGAAGGAACGCGAAGAGGAAGACGAGGAAGCTTGACAAGAGTTCGAAGAAAAGAAAAGGATAGCGCTAGAGAAGATATCAAAAGACCTCGAGGTTAACAATGACGAGGCAGCGCTCAAAGAGAAGAATAGACGCATACAGGCACTATGCCCATAACTAACAAGGGCAAGGGCAAGGATATGTCGCACATGATACCCCAAGGAGGGTACTTAGAGGCGAAACTCGCCCCCAAGCCTAGCATACAGCCTGCTCAAACAATTCCAGCAACTAGCGCTCCTGCAAATACATCAAATACAACCAGTACGACAGGTACTACCCCACAAGCGACTACCCAGACTCCTGTCACAACAGCTCACACTTCAGCAGGTGGAAACCCTGGAGGCGGAGGAGGAGACTCTGGTAGTTCAAGTGATGACAGTGATTATCAATGCATGAGTTGTGATGAAAAGCACACATATAGAAAGGGGAAAAAGGAATATGAGCGCAAGGAAGAACACTGCTTACAGCATGATAAGATGGAAAAGCTGAAACTTAGTGGATTTAAGACAAAGCTACCTAGCTTGTATGATGGTGCTGCAGATTACAATGTATTTGAACAGTTCATCTACAAGGTGCATACATGGGTCAATGACACAGGATTTAATGAGGTGTAAGCCATGTGACATGTCAAGAGCTTCCTTAAAGGAAAAGCTAGGATGTTGTATATGAACATCGTCGCTCCGAACCTGGAAACTTATGATATGCATTTACTCAGTCAAGAACTGGTTGAGTACTGCTTCCAACCCGACATAAAGGCACAGTTAAGATGCAAGTTTAATGCGCTTAAACAGTCGGATAGGGGATTTATGGACTTCATTCGCAAACTGCGAAGGTACCAGCGCACCGACCAGAAGTCCATGTTGTGATTTAATTTAAGTCCATGTTGTGATTTAATTTAAGTCCAAACGTGGACTTAGGTTAACTCCGCTCACTTCCCCTAGTGGACACAGCTACTCCATTCCGCGACAGTGGACTTGA
>MU132243.1:25713-56414 GCA_015039395.1 Ceratobasidium sp. AG-I
ATTCCACATGCGAATGGTGCCATCATCCGAGCAAGAAACAATGTGCTTCCCGTCAGGTAAGAACAGAACCGAGTAGACGGAACCAGTATGTCCCTTGAGGGGTTCGCCTATGGCCTTCCAAGTGCATACGCTCCAGATGCGGATTGTATGGTCATCAGAACCAGAGGCGATACGCGTGTCGTTTGGCGAGAAGACGACAGACAGGACTGAACCGGTATGTCCCACCAGTGGATTGCCTATTTGAGTTCTCGTGCTTGTATCCCAAATCCGGATGGTGCGATCACGCGAACCGGATGCAAGGAGTGATCCGTCATGTGAGAATATAACAGAATAAACCGAGTAATTATGTCGCATAATTGGGCCTTCGGTTGGGGCTGCCGTCATGGTATCCCATAAGGTAATGGTGCAGTCGTGCGAGCCAGAGGCAATAAGCGCCCCGTTGGCAGAATTCGCAAGCGAGTACACAGAGGACACATGTCTATGAAGGGGATAGCCTTGCTGTTCTCCAGTTTTTAGCTCCCAGACGCGCATGGTACAGTCGTCTGATGACGACACAACGTGGGAATCGTGAGGCGAGAAAGCCACTGACCAAATATAGCCCGTGTGACCTCTAATTGGCCCAACAACGATGCACCCGGTATTCAAATCCCAGACATAGATAGCATTATCGGTTGAGCCACAGGCAACAAGCGTGCCATCATGGGACACCGCGACGCACAACACATGACCATCTATGGACCACTTCACCAGTGGCTTTTGGTCTTCCATGACCGAAGTGCTTAGGCGTTAAACGACAAAGGAAAGGGTTTCAAGATATATATGGCTGTTGAAATGTGTTAAGGTTTGTGGTCAATAGAATTAGGCGAGGGGGTTGTTGTCAAGAGATGTCAAAGGTAAGGGCGAGTCAGTATCGTCGTCGATCCAAGAAACGGGTCCCGCGCGCGCTCTGGTTGATAAACACTCCCATCAATGCGGTGGTGCCCCGACGCTAGGCGCTTAATCTTCTGAAAACTTCCTGTTTCTTGGGAGGATATTGTGAATTTGTCATCGGGAATACGGGAGTGACTAGCGCCGACGAAAAGTCTAAAATCTCACTCTCAGGGTTGCTTTCGCGAACAAGTGGTGACACCACTCGGCCTGAGAGGCCGTGTTAGTAGAGCATGTATCCAAAGGCCTGTAGATTATGCTCTACGTCTCAACTATGACAGCTATGAATGTCTACAGAAATCGTCCAGAGGGTCCATACCTGCAAATCCAATAATTTAGGCTTCCGTCTCAGTGACATACGAGTGTTTCAGCTGGATGCAATGGTACCTTTGCATTTTAAAGCATATCAAAAAATTGACTGATTGCGGAGCAATGACTACCACATTACGCAGAATTTCAGTCGCTATACTGTCGACCTCGCGTGAAAGCCCTACCGTTCTACTTAGCAAATCCGAGATTTTCTGGGAGCCGCCGGAGCTCAAGTTCCTGGGTGAGCCTCCGGAGCACTCAGTAGCATGTGCTTCGAAGGCTAGCTTGAGAGCTTGAGCCGTCGGGAGCAAATCGGTGCTCCTGGATGCTCCCAAGCGGATACCGGTTTTGCTGACGCGCTCCTATATTTTGTAGTGGTCACTGCTCCGTAGCCAGTCAGTGTTTTTACATACTTTAGGGTGCAAATTGACCCAAGTCGTTATGCTCTGTCACTCGTACTATCGCAGCTAGCTGAAATACTCGCTGATCATTGATATTGACGTCTATTAGGTTTGCGAATATGGACCCTCTAGGTAGTTTCTATAGGTATTAATGATCGAAACGCAGCAAATAAGGCAATTCAGTCTTCCATTTACATCCTTTACTTAAATTGTTCTCAGCCCGAGCGAAGTGTCGCCGCTTGTTTACAGAGACAATCACGAAAAGGGTGATTTTGGACTTTCCCTCAGCGTTAGTACCAGAACACGAAGGTAAACTGCTGAAGAAAAATTCTATGACTTTGTGGGACGGTTAATTAAAACTGGCGTGTTCCAGCAAAAATTAATCACCGCACCACACAAGATAACCCATCGACCCGGTTCTACTCTCAACATCAGTATTATAAAATGCGATTTCAACGTAACCGATACATATATAGCAAAAGTACGCAAAGGCCGGCCCATACCAAGAATGACAGAATAAGGAAATGTTATCAGGCATACTCATCGAAATGAATCAAGCGAACCTTGCGCGTTCTACTCTCCCAACCACCACTGTCACGTGACTGACTCCCACGTATCCAGGGATTATCCCACTCTCCGTAGGTGGACATCCCGAAAGACCTACATCCCCATCTACTTCTTTCGCTTACCCCAAATTTCATGTCTTTATTATTCCGCCACCCGGGTCTGCTTTTCAATCCTTGATTCACCTAAACCGTACAACTAGCCCCACAACCGTGTAGTCTCCTCGTCATTTCTGACGCAATCACGGAACTCCACGAGGATCTTTGAGCTCAGGCTTGGTATTGAGGTTTGTCCTTTGGACGAGTACGGAGACGGCGGCTGAAAGAGGTGGTCCATTGGTTTCCCTATCTCCAACTCCGCCGCGAACGTTGTTCCCCCAGCCCATATTCCTCCTTGTTCCAGGTAGGTCGTCGAGTTTGCTGGAAGGAGGATAACTTGTTTAGACGATAGCTAGAGCTCACACTTGCGTAGAGTTGCTCGCAAGTCATGCTAGAAGATAGGCGCTTACAATGCTGATTTGAGAGGAGGGAATTGTCCATGATGCTGGTGGCCGTGAGCGGATAAAAAGAATTGAAAGAGGCCATGCACGCATGTAGGGGGAGACAAGAACGTGAAATCGCCACAGGAGTCCGAGGAAGGGGTAATCCAGATGGCTCTGTTCCTAGGCTCGACCGCGGAATGCAACTCGGCAAAGTAGCCCGCACTTGGAGACACACACGAAATTAGAGCATGCAATTTCGCTACGCGAGATCGAGGTACGTCGAGCCAGCGTGACGGACTAGAGAGGAGAGGATTGAGGACATGTAGGCGAAGCAGATCATGTAGAAACAACACATTCCGAATACCCCAGATATCGCAGATTCTATATTGACAGTGAAGGCATAAGGCTTTTTATACATGTAACTAGATAATTTAAATACGTGTTCCACACGTATTTGCTACTATACAAAGTAAGAGATACGAGTACATAGAACATACATGAGTCAGTGGGACACGTATCAGTGACTATATGCGGGTTGTTCAATCCTTATCCTCAACAGATCCCCTATATGGCGAGCGAGTCTGTGTTGACATAACTGCACACGTCGTCGTTTCTCAGTCACGTTCTGCTGTGTGTCAGTCTTCTTTGTGTTGGTTCCGTGGCGTCTGTGGGCGTAGTCGTTCATCAAGAAGCTTGTCACGTGGTCGCGTGACCTTACTCATCAACCCTGACCATCTAATCTTATCGCATGCCGACGTGAATGATGTCATTTCCCCACACACATCGCGTAACAAACTTGCAGTCATCGAGAAGAGCATTTGTGCATGAATAAGTCTCTCCTATAAATAATATACTTTACTTAACCAAGCAAGACCCTCTGATCAACAAAATCCTCTCGTGTCAGGGATGCCCTACGGGCATATGAGACTGTGCTATCTCGTGCCCAATATGTTTGGGATACCCTACGCTCGATTTTTGCTCATCACAGTCTCCGGCTAGGAACTACGGGGACGATGCGCCCTTAAGCACTACATTGGCTAGCCAGTGGTCCGGACCGAGTCGATTAGTCCGCTGATTCCTAACTGCGATCTAAACATGGTATTCACGACGTGAATCTCAGATATAGGAGCCCCCTGTTAATGGATAGCTACAGTATCCTCGTACAACTCACCATATGGATATTATCTTTGGGTGTGAGTCGATCAAACTGGCTATACATTCTCCGTGTCATTGTTTTTGGTTGCACTATCATTCAGACTGGCCATCGTCATCTGGTATGATCCTCCGTTGATAAACTAACCTAGAACCCACAAATCCCGTCGACTTGATCGCCCTAACGTTTGGAACAGAAGATGAGATAATTTTAATAAGCATATACCGCCTCTCAGTATCTGCTAATGACAGTTGACACTCCTGATGAAAGCAACATTATGCTCGTCCAGTATCGCGGGTAATTCAACACACATCCATTGAACCGTAGTAGACGTGCCCTGTATAAATATGATTTGCGTTCGTAACTCCTTGAGCTAATGTGAGGATAAAGACACACTCATGCGGCCCCGGCTTCCAGTCGTTACAACTGTAATGCCAGTGATTGATTCCTGCACTATTCGCGCCTACAAATAAAGTCAATATGGTCATATGATGAGACTAAACGTCTTTTTTTATACCTCGGATTTTGAACCGCCTCTTCGTCTTTTACTCCTCGTATGATCCGAACAAGGAGGGTCAGGATTTTGTGAGTACCCCCGAACGCATACAAGCCACCCTACATCAATCGAATTCTCGGTTATGAGTCCTATCGGCCCGGCTAGCTGAGGTCCGAAGTTTGCTATGTTCGCCGCAGGACAAATTCATTTAGTTATGGTCATCTGACGATATTGTTCTAGAACATCGAGCTCCACCAATGTCGTCGATTCTATTACTGCAATTTGGGTTTTACATAAAATGTCAGAGACAAGAACGAGAAGCCACCTTGAGATGACATTGTAGTATTCAAATTCCCGATGAGAACAGCGCCGTTGCGCAACGTTGCATATTTTTTGGGGTTCTTGTCACTCATCTAGTGGGGCCTGTCACCATGCATCGATTCATTGAATAAAAATCAAGATACACTCCTTTTCAATCGTCGCCGCCCGAACTTGTGACTACATCGATGTCAAGATGCAGTCTTGGCACCCTGCTTTTTGTCGGCGGGCCAATGGGTGACTCGTGGTGCTCAAGGCGCACTACAGTGGCTGAACTGAATCTGTGGGTATACATTTCAGTATAAAAATGGCATCAGCTTCGCCTAACGTTCCCCATCTCCACAACGAGTCTACCAGTCTACCTACCCGCGAAATGTCAAAAGTGCAAGCACCAATGGTCTCCGGGCACGACCAGGACCACGATCATGATCACGATAGTAAGAATCCCCTTGGCGAATGCAACATTCAGGGTGACGCTATGTAAGTCTCGCGGCGCTGCGTTAAACTTTACGCACTGAGTCTTTTGTTTGGCTACAAGTCTCCGTCTTCCCAAGAAGCGCGAGGACTTCATTTTCTTCAATATTACCGACCTAGGTAAGCCATCACTATGTTTGCGCCGTATTTTCATCTTTCATGTTCTTTCTAGCGGGATTCCGACCTGCTCTGCGCAAGCTCTCTGACAAGGTCACCTGCGCCCGACGCACCAAAGGCGCACGTGAGGCGATCATGGAGTTCAAGAGCACACAGCCGAAGGAATCTAAGGAAAAGCCGCGCCTGCCGGCTAAGCTCCTCAACATCGCGTTCTCCAAGGACGGGATCACAAAGCTGGGGTTCGACCCCAAGGAACTTAAAGACGGCGAATTCGCCGCTGGTCAACGGGCCGCTGCGGAATCTCTAGGTGATCCCAGGAAGGCTGGCTCGGGACCGTATGTCCCTGACTGGGACCCCGTGTTCCAAGACCCCATCGACGGTCTGATTATACTCGCTACGGAGTCTGATAAATCGTCGGAGGAGTTGACAAAGGAGGTTAATGCTATTCTTGGTACCACGGTGAAGAAGGTGTATGTACTGAAAGGGACTGTTCGAACTCCTCCGGGCCAGGAGGTTCGTGTTTTACGCGTTTCGATTTCGCCTGTTTACTAATGGTTTTGGTATTCAGAAACACGAGCACTTTGGCTGGTAAGGTAGACATACCCGAGTTAAGTTCGAAATGGCTAATTGGTTTTCAGGCTTGATGGGATATCCCAACCGTTTTTGAAGGGCTTGTCTATGAATAAGCCCAATCCGGGCCAACGAGTGGTCGATCCTGGTACGTCTTTGTTACTAGTTTCTTAGACATGTTATTCGTTATAATCATCCTCATCCAGGAGTGATCATACTTGGAGCGGAGGGCGATAGTCTGAAGGACGAGCGACCGGATTGGGGTCTCGATGGGAGCTTCTTGGTGTTCCGAAAGCTCCACCAGAACGTTCCTCAGTTCCAGAAATTCATTCAAGACAACCCTGTTATTGGCACGAACGGGATCCCGATCGAAGGAGGTAGCGCGCTGCGTTGCGCACAGTTCTTTGGTCGTTGGGAGAGCGGTGAGTATAGTAGCTCGGTTTGCGTTCTCATACTAACTGGTTATACAGGTGCACCCATAGTGAAGCATCCCACCAGCGATCCGGGTGCGAAAATCGGTGCTGATAGCAAAACAAACAACGACTTCGTATTCCAACCTGGAAACCAAGAACTGTGCCCGTACTCGGCTCATATTCGAAAAATGAACCCACGCGACCCAACTGGCATGCCCCCTCACCATTTGGAACATACTAGCATCGTGAGGGCAGGTATTCCGTATGGACCAGGTGAGACAGTAGATCTGCACTATGCTGGCTTCCAATTTTAAACCCAATTGTAGAGGTTAAGAAGGGCGAAGACCCTAAGACGGAGCGTGGACTTGCATTTGTTTGCTACCAAAGTCGTATCGCCAACGGTTTCGTGATGCAACAACAAAGTGGGTGTTTGACCAATGCCTGGACTTAGCTAACCAGAACCGTCTAATTAGATTGGGCGAACAACCAAAACTTCCCTGTTAAAGCTGCGACTGCCGGAGTAGCCCCTGGATTTGATCCTATCATTGGTCAAGCTGGAGGAGCAACACGGACGACGGTTGAGACCAATGGAAATCACCTATCCGGAATTCCTCAATTCGTCATGCCCCGCGGTGGTTGTTATTTCTTTTCGCCGTCCATTTGGGCTCTTCGCCACAGGTTATCTGCCTCTAGCTAGTTTGCAGGGAAGTACGTCGAAATGAGCTGATGTTGTATGCGCTTGGTTGTATAAGTGAATCAAATATATTTACTATTGAGAATGATTCGATCATAAATAGATATGATATAGAGATTGAAAGACTACAATATGAGGGTCACAAGAGACAATACCATCATGCCAATTTGGCCAAATTATGGTCAATGTTGATATCAAATGATCAAAGTACTTGTCGCTACGTGACTACCTCAATGACGATCTAATCTGCGGCCGTGGCTACTCGTTTATTCCAGTATGTTCTTGAATATCTTCGAGTTGTGTCTCAGGCCTAAGAAACCTGTTTTCAATGGCTGGCCATCCTCGTATAAAACACCACGATGATCATTGGCCTTTGGATATGAGTCTTGTCAAACCGGCTATGTGCTCTCTGGTGATTTTGGAGCTTACAATATCACACAAATTGGCTTATCTGTCTTGAATTTGTAGGGTTGCTCGAGGCTAGGCCATTTCAAAGGCTCCGAATGCTGTTGATTTGATTGCCCTGGCGTTACATACAGAAATGACAAGGTTTTAACACGCATATACCACTACCTGGTGTGTCCTAACTATGGTAAACTTTTTTGATACAGTAAAAGCACCACCAGCAACATGTATCAACCTTCAATGAGAGGGCGCCTTCTTCTAATCATCCAGACTTGATGGCAATTTGATTCATTTACTCATATATCAAATATCCGTACAACCCCAGCAAGGGCTTTTCGCGGCCATTCAACACACGCTGAACGCCCTGTATCTTGTGAGATTTCGGCAATGAGTCTTATCAATCCGGTTAGCTACTTCCCGAGTTCATGTAAGTACACCACAGGACAAACTCATCTAATTCTGGTCATATGATCATGATGATCTAGAACCTTAATCTTACTCATGCGACTGATACTATCACTATCGTTAGTAATTTACATAAAATGCCCATAACAGGGGTGGAAACACACTTTGGTATGTAATTGTGATCGTTGAAACTCCCGATGGGGCAGCGCCGTTCGCCAGATCCCTTTCGTTGGCCTGGTGGAGCCAATTGCCGTGCGTCGGTTATGCAGTCCGAGCCTAAATAGGCGAAAGTTCTAGTAGGCACTACGTGAACTGGTGACTATGTACATGTCAAATGTTTTCATGCTGCCCATCCCTTTGTGCTCGGGGTAATGGGAGGCCGGTGAGTGCTCTAGGCACAATACAGGGGTTGAGCTGATTTCGCAAATAGCCCGAGGTGTACTTTTCAGTATAAAAGAGACATCGGCCTGGTAGTGTACTCCCCATCTTTCACAACAACTCCAGTCCAACTACCTACGAAATCTCAGCTATGCAAGCCCCAATTATACTTGGAAATGACCTTGACCACGACCACGAACATGACGATAGGAATCCCCTTGGTGAATGCAATATTCAAGGCGATGCTATGTATGTATTTTACTACTAATTTGCGGCGCGTGTAGTGACTCATTTTTTGATTCCCAGTCTCCTTCTTCCCAAAATACGTGAAGACTTCATTTTCTTCAACATTATCGACCTAGGTAAGCCATAATTGAGCTCTGACCGGTGACTCTTTGCTCACTTTCTTGCCAGCGGGATTTCGGCCTGCTCTGCGTAAACTCTCAGACAAGATCACCTGCGCCCGGCGCACCAGGAACGCACGAGAGGCGATTCAAGAATTTAAGGACAGCGAGAAGAGCGACCAACGACGCCTGCCGGCCAAGCTCCTCAACATTGCGTTTTCCAAGGACGGCATTGAAAAGTTGGGGTTCGATCCCAAGGAGCTCAAGGATGACGATTTCGCCCGGGGTCAACTGCACGACGCTCAATCTCTAGGAGATCCAGGCAATATTGATATGGGTCGGTATATCCCAGCGTGGGAGCCAGAGTTTCAACACCCTATCGACGGTCTCATTCTAGTCGCTACTGAGTCTGACGAAACATCAGAGGAGTTGACGAGGGAGATCAACGAGATTCTTGGCACTACAGTGGAAAAGGTGTATGTATTGAAGGGTCATGTTCGAAAGACAGAGGGTCAAAAGGTGGGCGTATTTCCTATTTGAGCTTGGCCCGTTTGCTAATGGCATGGATAACTAGAAAAACGAGCACTTTGGATGGTGGGTAAATAAATTTGAAGATTGATTTGAAGTGACTGAACGCTGTTCTAGGCGCGACGGGATATCCCAGCCGTTTTTGAAGGGCTTGTCTTTGGGTGAGCCTAATAACGGCCAACGAGTGGTTGATCCTGGTACGTTTTTGCAAACAGATCCTCCAAGCTGTTTGTGACCACGGTTCTTCTTATTAAGGGGTGGTTGTTCTTGGAGCGGAGGGCGATAAACTCAAGAACGAACGACCGGATTGGGGTCTTGATGGGAGCTTTTTGGTATTCCGAAAACTCCAGCAGGATGTTGGCGGGTTCCAGAAATTCAATCACGACAACCCCGTTCTTGATCATAACGGGATCCCGGTCGAAGGAGGCCCCGCACTCCGCTGTGCACAGTTCTTTGGTCGTTGGAAGAGCGGTAGGTGTACCCGATCACTGTACGTGCACATACTGAACGATTATATAGGCGCACCTGTGGAGAAATGGCCCACCCATGATCCAGGCGTCAAAGTTGGAGAAGATCGCAAGACAAATAACGACTTTGTGTTTGAATCAGGCAATCAAGAACGCTGCCCGTACTCTGCTCACATTCGCAAAATGAACCCTCGCGACCCTGCTGCCTTGGAACGCAGCACATTGGAAGAAACTAGCATTATAAGGGCAGGTATCGCGTACGGAGACGGTAAGATAAACTGCCTTCATAAATAAAACATTGTGTTTAAATCAACCCTTAGATTATACGCCCGGGGAAATCCCCGTGCAGGATCGTGGGTTAGCATTTGTTTGCTACCAAAGCCGCATCGCCATGGGCTTTGTAAAACAACAAAAAGGTGCGCCTCTTTATACGAGACGTGAATGCAACTAACCGAAATCTTTCAATCAGATTGGGCGAACAAACAAGAATTCCCTAGCAAGGCTGCGACTGGCGGGGTAACACCGGGATTCGATCCCATACTTGGTCAAGAAGGAGGAGCACCCCGTAGGACGGCTGATACTCATGGCAATTATCTAACTGGAATCCCTCAGTTTATCACGCCTCGTGGCGGCGGTTACTTCTTCTCGCCGTCCATCTGGGCAATTCGTCACAAACTATCTGCCTCTACTTAGTTTCGTAGGAAAGCCCGTCGAAATGAGTTAGCTCAAGTTGTATGCGCTCTATTGTATTAGTGAATCAAACATGTCTGCTATGGAGAACGATTTCTCATAATAAAATATCAGATGGAGGATGAAAAACAACAACATGGGAATGACGAGAGGCGCCGTCGCGGTAAAAATAAATGATGAGATCACATGACTCCATTATTGACACCACGTGATCGAATCCGAGAAGATCAGATCTTGAACCCAAACTTCCCCTCCACCTCAACTTTTGAACCGCGTCTCCGTCTCTAGCACTGGATGGTCCGAGCGTGGGACCACATTGATCTCGAGGTCTTATAAACTCAGTCCCTTCTCAGAGTACAATCCCCCCTACACTATGGACTCACTCAACGGCATTACATATCGTCCCTATGCCGGAGAGACGGACCTCCCGGCAATCATGACACTCGTTCAAGAAGCATTGAGCGAGCCGTATGTCATATACACATATCGATACTTTCTTAGCTCTTGGTGAGTCACTTTTTCGTTTTATGGGTTACACAGGTTTGACGTGTCACAGGACATAAGGCCACATCTCGCTTTTATGGTATGTATTCCCCCTATTTGGAACGTCACGCTCCTGATGATGAAGTATCGAAAGGCACATGATCCATTGACGGGAGACCCTGTTGGGGCAATAGTTTGCAAACAAGATTCTCATCGTGGCAAGGTCGAACGAGGATATATTGCAATGCTCGTCGTGGGTGACAATTGGCGGAAGAGAGGAATAGGTGAGCGGCATAAAATGACTTGTTTTACACTGAATAAACCATATGCAGCTCGCAAACTTGTTCAACTTTCGATCGATGCCATGCTAGCCAACGGGGCTGACGAGGTGCGTCAACTAAATTGGCCATTGCTATCTACTAACACTGCTACTCGTTTGCTTTTATTTCGTTTGACCTCCAACTATCATTTGATACTGCTGTAGGTAACCCTCGAAACCGAATTCGATAACGCCCCCGCCCTTGCGCTTTACTCCGCGTTGGGGTTCCTTCGCGAGAAACGTCTATTCCGGTTCTACATGAACGGGAAAGATGCATTCCGTCTAGTCCGGCCTCTCAGACGAGCCGGTGGAAACCTACAAGGGCAGGAGCGCAGCGCTGAGGAGACACAGGAACTCCAGGGGGATTCATGGGACGGAGAGTGGCGCGGATCTGGATACGTTCTTGGGCCGCTTTCACCAGCATCCAAGCCTGCCCCTTTGGCTCTCTTATACACATAGATGGGCTTTTCGTGGCGCGTCGTGTTTTCGGATGGGATCACGACAGCGATTGGGTGGAGGACTGGATTACGTTTTGTCTCTTTTTATGTCCTCGGGTGTTTGTGGAGATTGGAACAGTGAGCATCTTTCAATATGTTTCGATTGTATTCTTCTCGTTCTCGGATAATAAATAAAGCACTTCTCCTACACATCTTTGATTGAGAAAAGTGTCTCGTTAGGAAAACAACATACAGCAAAGAAATAAAAATAACAATAGGACGTACCGTAGCGCTCGTAAAGACCTAAACCCGAAATACTTCCCCCTTCTCGAATGCTCAAATCGAGAATCAACCAAAGCTAATTACATAGCAAAGCTTCGTAACTAAGATCCATTTATCTTATCAGCATAAGGGACTCGTATTTGGTACTGGCATGAGGAGCTCACCATTTCCAACACTGTCGACGCGTCTGGTCGGATGGAAGGATCATGATCCCAGCACTTTAACAGAAGGTCCCACATCTGATCTGCTCGCCTGTCAGACTTGTATAGCTCCTCTGGGCGTCTCGGAAACTCCTTTTTATCTAGCGCACGGTAGATGCCGAAATCATACTGAAACTCTTGGTAAGGAACGTTGCCGGTGATGATTTCCTAGAATGCGTAAGATAAATATCACAATCAAAAATTGAGTGATGGACGTACGAGCATTGTCTAAAAATATTATCAGATATCTGCATGAATGGTAGTGGGGCAATAGCGTACCATTCCTAGTGCATATACATCAGTTTTTTCGTTCCTCGTGACTGAGGGACTTTGGTCATCTTCACGGCGTAGGAGTAACTCCGGAGCCTGAATTATATGTTAGCCTAGCTCAAGCATATCTAGTTACGACACCTTACCATCCACCGAAGTGTTCCACCACCAGCTTTTGTGGTCTCAGAGAACCGAAGTGTGCTGTCCGATAGAATCGAGTAATCGAAGTCATTGATCTTCGCTACGCCTTCGTGTGAGACCAGAACGTTCAGCTAAGATGAAACAGGATAAATATGCACTAGCTTAGTCAAGTATCGATTTAGCTATGCACTCACAGCTTTGAGATCGCCGTGTACCTAGGGATAACAGTCTTAGGACGCCCCACGAGCGAATCCGCAACAGAATGAACCCACCATGCCAATTCTGTGAAGGTATGAAACACCCGTAGCAAGTTGAACGCACTAGATTATCGTGAGTTTTATATTCAAAACAACAAATTAACTCGCGACATACCAATTGAAATCGATCTACGCTTGGATATTTCTGAATATACTGCTGCAAATTTCCGTTTTCCATCCACCGCGATACCATACCAAGCCGGCCTTGAAACATGACTATCCCGATTAATTCTTGAACATTTTCGTGTCTGGCTTTTGACCAGTAGTGTAGTTCACGCATGGCACGCTGGAGTAGCACGCTTTAACTAATAATTGAGTAGCCGTAGATCCTGGGAATCACGTACCTTCATTCCCTTTTTGTCGCCTTCCAGAATCATGTGTAATCGCAGGCATTTGACCGCAACGAGAATTCCGTTCTTCATCTGTCCTTGCCATACATCGCCAAATCCCCCGGTAGCAATCGCAGACGACGAGTAGCCGTTGGGGTCTATGAGGGATGAAAGATCCGCGCATCCGTGCTGTACAAGACAATCGAACATTTCTTGGGCAGACTGCGGTGCCATATGAGTTACATCTAAAACATAGCGATTTACCAAACAGCTGCGCTCACCATTCCACTGGAAACGGTATTGAACAGAGGGAGCTCCTTTGGCGCTTCCCATACACAAATCGAGCAGTCGTCTGAGCCGGAGATGATCCGGGATCCGTCGGGCGAGAATGACACCGAATAGACTGAGTCTGTATGACCTTCAAAGGTAGCTATAGACAACCCAGTCCGTATGTCCCAGATGCGTATGGTTCCGTCAAGAGAGCCAGACGCCACATGTATTTGGTTTGGTGAAATTGCTACAGAGTAGACGGATTCCCCGTGCTCTTGGAGTTTAGTGACTATTTGACTGCTGCCTCGCACATCCCACACGTATACTGCGCCATCCAGTGAGCCAGAAGCAACACGAGAGCCATCTTTAAAGAATACCACCGACGTTACTGAACTGATGTGTCCCTCCAACGGCTTTCCGAAAGCAGTCCCGGTATGTAGGTCCCAGATACGGATAAGACGATCTCCTGAACCAGAGATTAGACGGGTTCCGTCTGGAGAGAAAGCCACAGAATATACAACACCAGCATGACCTTGGAGAACTTTGGTTGTGAGACAGCCGCTGCGTGTATCCGAGAGATGGATAGTGCGGTCACTCGAGCCCGAAGCAATGCAGGCTCCGTCGGGTGAAAATGCAACGGACCAAACCGAGCCCTCGTGTTTTTGGGAATAGCTGGGTACGAGAGCCCCACTATGTATTTCCCAGAGAAGAATTATACCATTGTCGAACCCAGTGACAACGTGAATATTATCGGGTGAGAATGCTACTGACGAAGCCCAGTCGCTAGGTCCCCTAAGCGGTCCAGTCATAGTGGCTCCAGTTTGGGTATCACAAATATAGACAGTTCCATCGCGTGAGCCGGAGGCCACTCAAGATCCATCGGAGGATATCGCAATGGATCGTACACCCGCACCCACATTCCATCTAACGAGAAGTGCAGCATCTACCCGAGGCATGACCCAGTCTGTCTGGAATAGAGAGGCTAGAAGTTTGGGTCCAAAGTATCGACCAATGTTTTTTATACAGAAAATATGCGCACTAATGATGGGGGCTAGAGTGAAGAGCGGTAGATCACAAGGAGGAAAGGGTGATCTCATGGACGAGCCCTCCCGTGATCATGCTGACACATCATTGCCAAATCGGACCGTAATTACACAAAAGTACCCAACTATCCCTCGACAGCAAGTAGATTAAAGTCAAAATAAGTATATGCTTGACCCGACTCGTGCCCTTCTGCTTCTTTTGTCTCTACGCTCTCGCCCAAACCACCCAAAGCAAGCTCTCCCAGTCGTTCTACCACTCGATCGGCAGCCTCTCTATCCCGCCTAGATTAAACGCTCCTGGCCCAACTTGTAGCGCACTGTAGCCTCCAACGCAGAATAGCGGCAGATCGGGCCATTGCAGATGAGAATCTAGTAGAGGGAGGCCGCCGACTGTTGGACAGGGGGCAATGGTTGGATTTTTGTATAGGCTTTGTATGAAGGGAAGTGATGAGAACGATGGGATGGTACCAGTAGCAGCGACTATGAAATCGGCGGAGATGTTTTCGAGCTCAGTGGTGAGTGCAGAGCCAATAATTAGGTCCTGGGTAGGCGACGAAGTAGCACGTATGCCGAGCGACCATCTGTTATCATCGGTGTTCCATGAGGCCCTTTCGATATTCGTCATTGTGCATACCCGCAATCTGTCGCCGGCCTCGTGCATCTTCAAGACTTTGGCGTAAATTGGTGTGACGCTTCCACCATTTCTGGCTTCGCGGAGCATCTCGAGGCGACGGAGTGGGTTGGTTTCTTGCCAAAATTCCATCTTCTTAAGGTTTGCGTACCGGCCCATCCAATCAAGTGAGACATCGAATGGTTTGACTAGAGAGGGGGTCAGTATTGGGAGTAGCAAGTTGAACGCAAGATAAATACCTTTCATATGGCCTCTCAGAATAAGGATCACATCAGGGAAAACCCCCAGTACAGAATGAATGATATTGACCTAAATTTAGCTGTATTAAAACTTTTAAGTTTTTACCAACCCCCCCTTTTCATACACCTAAATTTAATAAATTTAGGAATTTCAAATTTCTCAAAGATGTTCCTTTGGTCATGTTTGTCACTTCTAGCACTTTTCCAGATTTGGCATTTAATCAATTTAGGCACATTTAGGGGCATTTAGTGGATTTAGCCAAATTTAAGAAATTTAGCTAAATTTGAAATTGAGATCTTAATGAAAGTTGAGCATTTTCCTGATGCACGTTCGAGAACCCCTTCCTCAAGGCAAGATCACAGATCTGAGCCGAAGTGAGGCCGCCACCTATTACCACTAATGTACCACCCTGGCAGTGAGAGGGAAATATGAATAATGGGTTCGCGAGACAAGACGAATGGGCCCAACCCGGACCGGACGTTGCTACTTCGCCGGGCGAACTGAGGAGAGCAAGTGGTACAGATGGACAACCGCCCATCCCCACCGCGCAGACAACTGCCTTGGCGCCGATACGTGCTCCGTCACTCGTATCGAGGCAGAACCCTTCAGTCCGTTCGAGTCCCTCGATATGAAGTGACGTCCAATCGAGTGAAATCACCTCGCCCTTGAGCATAGTCACGGGTTTGGCTTCCACAGACTTGTCGCGCATACACCCAAGAACCGAGTCGGCACCCCGCCATGGGTCTGAAGAGTCCAGACCGTACCGTTTGATGACATCCCGCTGAACAAAATCGTGAAAAAGGGAGGTGCCGGGTGTGAAGTAGTCACGTCTATCGCGCTCATTAACGGCCGGGCCATTGTTCTGGACTAATCTCGCGTAGCTCGCCTGTTTCCTCGAACGTCGAGACGTGCGCTTGTGCTTTGAGATTCCGGCACCAACGCAACCCGGAATTTCAATAAGCTCAGGTTGAGGGTTTGCTCGGTTGACTGGGTCGTGTAGAAGTGGGGGTGGACCGGATGAGCTTCGACCTTCACGATCGGCGAACGCAAGCAACGCATCTAAATCTGCGGGAGCAGGCTGAAAGAAAAGAGGCGACCGAAGATCTGAAGTGGAATAGTACGTGAAAAACGAGCTTGGGTTGAAACTGTACAGGAGTACTTACGCTTAATCTCGAAGGCAGAAAATTGCCTGTTCCAGTTCTCCATCCAACCGCCACCCATTTTATCGATAACGAGAACTCGCATCTGACCCTCACAGTGGCAGGATGCGGCACCTTTGGCTTGATTTTGTGAAAACGAAGTGACTACTCTGTCGCTGCCGGAACCCTTGTTTCATGTGATGAGTAGTGCGGGATTGCGCTTTCACTGGAGCCAGTGGAGGTACAGATGTTCTTGGTCGGTACACAAGGATGCCGGTCAAGACTCGAGAATCCGTGCCACTAGGGCGAGAGCAGCTGGTCCGGCGCCGATGACTACGAGGTCAAAAAATCGAAGGCCACCGGGGTAGTACTCATCCAATTATAGTTTATTCGCTTTCTCTGACGAGCTTGACACTAGCACTTCAGTTGATCCAATAGTTATCTTTTCATCGGCAGTCGATAAGTTGGGCCTGATTTTTTGCTATGCTATGCTCCTATGCATATGCTAATACCCTTGATTCTTCCAGATACGAAAGACTTCAAAATTGTGAGATCCTCCTCACAGCGGACGGAGATGATTTAATCTACAGCTGAGCGCATAGAAGCATAGAAGGGACGACAGGCAGCATCTAATAATCAAACAGCTATAAGGAAATCTATCACTCGCTGGAATTCAGTATTTTTTATGTTCGAACGTGTTTTGGAGCACTCTGAGGTATATGTATGAAATAGGGAGCATATATGCGTTGCTAATATGTAGATTCATCATTTCTAGGCAGTCAACGTCAGCAAAACATGATTTTCTCCTGAAGCCTCCAGAGGCACCTTATTGGTCTCAGGTTCTCAAATGAGCACTCAGGAGCCCTGGCCTATAAATCCCGAGTGCTTGGGAGCATCAGCCTGGGCTTGGGAGCACTCTGGAGCACCAGTATTGGTCTCAGGAGCACTCTGGAGCACTGTTCCAAAAGCAGCTAAATCAGCTACCATAAACAGATCTTATTACACCTTATCTGGTACTTATTTCTCATATCTTGCACTTATCCAGTTCTCTATGGCTGGTCAATAGGTTCAAATGTACTACTATTTCATGCTAAATACAAGTACTGGGACCATACAGATAGTGATAGAATCATAAATGTTAGGTCTAGGTTAGAGATGAATGTGCTGCGCGGCGAGGAGAGATCGCAGGGGTTAGCTGAGAGTATCGTTAGATGCGGACGGTGAGCGCGGTTCGAACGCACCGCTGACGCCGCAGATACCCGCCGAAATGGGCGAGTGCGACGAGTTATACAGGGGGGATGACCCTGGCGTCTATATCTCCGCGAGGAGAGGTCGTGAGCTATCGCGGAGTAAATCGTTAGATGCGGACGGATAGCACGGTCCAAACGCACCGCTGATGCCTCAGATCCTCGCAGAAATGGCCGAATAACACAAGATATACCAGAGGACACATAACCCCTGTGCCCACAGCTCTGCAAAGACGAATCGTGAGCTATCGTAGATGGAACCATTAGATGCGGACAGGGAGCGCGGTTCGAACGCACCAATCAGATTGTGGATATTCGCTCGAACAGGCGAGCAATGCGAGATATACAAAGGGGCATAATACCCCTAGCGACTCTATCTCTACGAGGGCGAATAATGAGCTCTCGCGGAGGGAACCGTTAGATGCGGACGGAGAGCACGATTCGAACGTACCGCTAACACCTCAAATAATCGCAAAACTGAAGGAATAGAGCGAAATATACGAAGGGGGGATGTGAGTGTTGTCACTGTTACTCCATGAGGACGGATTGCGAGCTATTGTGAAAGGATGCGTTGGATGCGGAAGGCGGGCACGGTTCGAACGCACCGTTGACATCCCGGATACCCGCTGTAATGGGCGAGCAATTCAGGATTTACGAGGGGAGATGTTAATGCTATAATTGGGCTCGGGTTGAGGGTTGCTCTACCATTGTCATTAGCTAAGGCATGTTTAGGGGAGGTTATCTAGGCTTGAGATCAGCTCTAGTGGGCTTGTGCGAGAGCAAAGCCCAGCTCGTTCAACCAGATATCGTTGCTCTGCGGGCCCTTTCCCCTCTGCGGGCTCTTCTTTCTCGGGTCCCATCTTTTGGTAAACCCATGTCAGCTGATGGCTGCATGCCATTGGCTGACGGTTCGCCTTCGATCACGCATGCCTGGTAATGCCTCAACCCGTTTGGCTTGGGCATCTGTTAACTCACCCAGTCCAGCGGTTACTCAGGGTGTCAACGATTCGTTAGAATCGCACTCTCCGGCCAATCCTAGATGCAAAGGTCGTGGTCACAAGGACCATGTCCCTTCATTGAACATCTCCCCTCGTAAATCCTGAATTGCTCGCCCATTACAGCGGGTATCCGGGATGTCAACGGTGCGTTCGAACCGTGCCCGCCTTCCGCATCCAACGCATCCTTTCACAATAGCTCGCAATCCGTCCTCATGGAGTAACAGTGACAACACTCACATCCCCCCTTCGTATATTTCGCTCTATTCCTTCAGTTTTGCGATTATTTGAGGTGTTAGCGGTACGTTCGAATCGTGCTCTCCGTCCGCATCTAACGGTTCCCTCCGCGAGAGCTCATTATTCGCCCTCGTAGAGATAGAGTCGCTAGGGGTATTATGCCCCTTTGTATATCTCGCATTGCTCGCCTGTTCGAGCGAATATCCACAATCTGATTGGTGCGTTCGAACCGCGCTCCCTGTCCGCATCTAATGGTTCCATCTACGATAGCTCACGATTCGTCTTTGCAGAGCTGTGGGCACAGGGGTTATGTGTCCTCTGGTATATCTTGTGTTATTCGGCCATTTCTGCGAGGATCTGAGGCATCAGCGGTGCGTTTGGACCGTGCTATCCGTCCGCATCTAACGATTTACTCCGCGATAGCTCACGACCTCTCCTCGCGGAGATATAGACGCCAGGGTCATCCCCCCTGTATAACTCGTCGCACTCGCCCATTTCGGCGGGTATCTGCGGCGTCAGCGGTGCGTTCGAACCGCGCTCACCGTCCGCATCTAACGATACTCTCAGCTAACCCCTGCGATCTCTCCTCGCCGCGCAGCACATTCATCTCTAACCTAGACCTAACATTTATGATTCTATCACTATCTGTATGGTCCCAGTACTTGTATTTAGCATGAAATAGTAGTACATTTGAACCTATTGACCAGCCATAGAGAACTGGATAAGTGCAAGATATGAGAAATAAGTACCAGATAAGGTGTAATAAGATCTGTTTATGGTAGCTGATTTAGCTGCTTTTGGAACAGTGCTCCAGAGTGCTCCTGAGACCAATACTGGTGCTCCAGAGTGCTCCCAAGCCCAGGCTGATGCTCCCAAGCACTCGGGATTTATAGGCCAGGGCTCCTGAGTGCTCATTTGAGAACCTGAGACCAATAAGGTGCCTCTGGAGCCTCGTGAGAATTTTCACATTTTGTAGAGAATGCGTTAACCAATCACCGTGTTGTCACAATACATCGTCGTTAGGCGCTCTCATCTACCGACTATGCGCCAACGTCGCAAACATGCGGCTAGTTAAAGGTAAGCGAACCTTATTTGAGGTTCTATTTAACTGTATCTCATTCACAAACGCTCAATTCTTT
This sequence comes from Ceratobasidium sp. AG-I, assembly GCA_015039395.1. Taxonomy (NCBI): domain Eukaryota; kingdom Fungi; phylum Basidiomycota; class Agaricomycetes; order Cantharellales; family Ceratobasidiaceae; genus Ceratobasidium; species Ceratobasidium sp. AG-I. Next base: position 45,507 of record MU132243.1, read on the forward strand.
CGAAGCGCATCAGAAATGATGTCTTTGGAGAAATATCTCACTCTCAGCTACTCAGTTCGCGGTTATTTTGCCTTGATTTCGTTTGTGTCCAATTCAGAAAAAAGCACGACCGCCCATGCGTGTAAAGCCAAGTTGCTAACACGCTTTGATAAATCAAAAAAGCACTCGAAGTAATATTACTTTGCAACAAGTAAGTCCTCTCATCTAAATTTATCATACCTGGGTGCTTACCCTCTGCGTGCCCCTTATAGTTTTAGACTCTTGCTTCAAAGACACTACATTCAAGTCACATGAAGAGTTGGCATCAAAATTAGGGGCTGTAATAGAGAGTTTGCGGAACCGAACTACATGGCTTTGTCAGCTTGCGATCATGTGACTATTCTAAGCTTTATTCTACACGGTATGCCCCCTCTGCAACACGCTCTGCGGCATTTCAGCCCTCCAAATCAATGTAAAATCGCACAAGCAGTGTGCTAGTTATTTGGTGGTGTACTTGGAGTGGAATTTTAGCGTGATAGATTTGGCCTACCCCGCGTCCAGGAGGGCGAGCCGGTGTTTATGGGATGAAGCGTCAAAAAAGCGACATAGCTGCGCAGTCCGAGGGTTAAGGTGATTATGTAGCTATTTATCTAGGCTTGGGCCACTTTCTGCAGTCAAATTGCGTAACCTCCAGGCTGATATGGGTTGAAAGAGCCTACCCGGGATTCTTTTTGGCACTTGGATGATCCTATATCTGATTATATGGTATCCATGCCTCATTTAAAAAACTTTAATTCGCCCTCTCCTATTGATTTCCGTGTTTTCGACGAAAAACGCATCCATTTCGCGTCTGGTATGTAGGGCTCCTACGGATTCGGTTCGAGTCAGTTCGGCGCCAAAACCGTTGGTTCTTAGATAAGCAACCGAGCCAAACCGCATTCGAACCGTTGTAACGGCCGGTATTCACCGGTTATGCGGATCCTCACGTGCGAGAAGGTAAGGACGCAAGAAAGTAACTCATAAATCATTCGTAATGTCTTTTTGCATAAACAAGATAGCTGATATGTCTCTGTAAATCCCCTTCTTGAGCACGTTGTCAACTTGGTATGCTATAGGCACCCAAATGGTCTCAGCGGATAGGGAAGCATGCCACACAATTACAACAGCCTGACCTGTAAAAAACACATTCGTGATAGCAGGTAAACCTCTAAGCGGATAAGTAAATGCGTAGGAATTCAGATACGTGAGGGACAATATGTTGGGTCAGCTGCCTATAGGACTCAGTCTGATGATCCCGCATATATTAAGTGAATAGATTAATCCCAAAAGCTCGAAATGTACGTACTGGTGGCTCTGCAAACAGTGCCGGTGTCCGAGTGCTTCAAACCTTGTCAGGTGGACATCCAAGATCGAAGCGTGGCTGGGGAAGGATTTCAGCGCGAGCACCTAAGAGGGCAGGTGCGAATATCTATGTGACGGCTTTTGCAGGTGGACTCTTTGGAAGGAGGCGATGCGGAATGCTTTGGAGTCGTGTCGGGCTCAATGCGGGAAGTAGATCGCACGCCACGGATCCTGTGGGCCCCTGTGACGGGTGTTGGTCATTTGCGGTGTACCTATTCTTGCTTACTCATGAACAACCGAATATTCTCGGTTACTCTCGGTTGAATCTTTCGGCTGCTGACTCATGTCGGTTCGGTTATTTCCACCCGAAAACCGTGTCCCAAACTTTCAGTTCGGTTCGTTGAACCGAATCCGTAGGAGCCCTACTCAATCCGGCTGGCAGTCCTTGGGCGACCTTTAATTATGTTCCTCCAATTCCTCAGCTTCTCGCACTCTTCCGCAACAAGGAGACTAGCGAGAAATTGCGATACCGCTCTAACTTTGACTACAATAACGACACGCTAGACGACATATTCAGTGGCAAGCGCTATGAAGAGCTGAAAAAGGCTTCTGTGGTCATTGATGGCGTGCGGCAACCTTACCCACTGTAAAAAGCCCTGTCACTGAATCCTGTGAGATCAGTTGAGAGGTTTCAGTCTCCAGGGCTTTAGCAACGAAAATCAGATCCCACCTACCCGCACATCTTCAGCACCTGCCCGATATAATCAGACTGCATGCGCGATGGCCAGCAGAATCACCCAAAAAAGGCGACGGGACCCGGGTTACTCTCGCACGTCCATTGCTCCACAATAAGTCCTGACTTGCATGAAATCCGGACTCGCCTCCTTCTCTACAACCACCCCCTGTCGCAATATCTCAGATGGTTCACGCCGGCGCGTTGCTGGCACCATATGCTCAGCTGTGCTAACAACTAGTCAGTAATTGGGTCGTCGAGTCAGTTCCTGTGTGTTAACTGTTTGCTTTTTATCTGCTCGTGCGCAAGACGGTGGTCGAGATCACCACTGCAGAAAGCCATCCGTCACAGGCACGTATCACCAGTGTTACTGTGTGGCTATACGCTGACATTTACCCGGCCAAACAGCACCTCGAGCGCGGACTGGGTGTGACTCTATGCATGTTAAATGTTTAGCTATGCCTATAATGTAACATTATATGGACTACTTTAATATCAGATTTGGTATAATAAACCCATAAAAGCGAGTGAGAAGCAAGCATAAGCATGGATGAAGTTGATAGGAAGTGCACATATGATTCATGACTGAAGCCGGGGTCTTACCCCTGAAAATGGATACTGAAAACGCTCAATCCTCAAATGAAATTCAGCGATGTCCATGCGCTGAAACTCATTGGTTTCTGCGGACTTTATGGAGAGATTTAGCCGAAATTCAGTATTATTTTGCATGAATCAACTAATGACTTTCAGTGCATGTTATGTTCACAGTGACCGACACTTTGAAGATCCTCGGGAACTTGCTCTAGGTCTTTCTGTGGATGGAATGTGCCCGTTCAGGCGTTGCAAGCAGTCTTGCTGGCCTCTTATCATTATTAACTATAACTTGCCGCCCGACGTTCGCACCCACCTGCACAACATTATTTGTGTTGGTGTTGTTCCTGGTCCCCATTCTCCCAAGGATCTCAACTCGTTCCTCCAGCCCTTGATCGACGAGCTTATTGAACTTGCTAAGGGTGTCGAGGCTGTTGATATGCTTACTGAAGAGCTCTTTGCGTTGCGTGGTTATCTGGTCACTGCTTTTGGCGATATTCCTGCTGTTAGCAAACTCCTCGAATTTGTTGGTCATAATGGCCGCTACCCCTGTCGATTCTGTATGATTCTAGCTATCCAAGCAACAACATCCGGTGGCGGGAGTCACCTTTACTGTCCTCTCCATCGCTCTGAAGGTCCATCTGTTGACCCACTTGATCTCCCTATTCGCACGCACGCTGAGACTCTGAGGCAGGGCTACAATGCTCTCCAAGCACCAAACGACACTGCACGCTCTAATCTTGCTACCGATTGCGGCGTCAAGGGGGTCTCACTACTAGCTAGATTGTCTTCCATGAACATTCCAGCGTCTTTTCCAGTTGAAATCATGCATATGGTTTGGATTAACCTGATCCCACAGCTTGCTGAGCTCTGGACACAGCAATTTAATGGCTTAGATGATGGGGTTGAGTCCTATGCGATCAACAGCTTACTATGGAACTCTATTGGTACTATATGCGACGATTCTGGCTCAACAATCCCTTCTGCCTTTGGCTGCCGCGTCCCTCACTTCAAGAAGCGCTTTCAGTTTACTGCGGAGTCTTGGTCACTTTGGGAACACAACTGGCACCTAACTTGCTGCGACGCCAGTTCTCAAAGTCAAAATACTACGTCCACTTCGTCCAGCTTATCAACTTGATGAAGGAGGTCACGGATCGTAGTCTAAAGCGCTCGGCACTGCCCCGTCTCCGAGAAGGATTTGCTTTCTGGGTGCAGGATTATGAAAAGTATTCGTTTGCATACTTATGCATATACTCCGCCTAACACATTTTTAACAGGTACTACTACCAGTATAACAAAGATCGCATGCAGACATGCCCAGTAAATGTGCACTACTTACTGCATATAGTTGACTCGATTGAGTATCTAGGTCCAGTTTGGGGGTATTGGGCGTTTCCAATGGAGCGCTACTGTAGTTTTGTTGGCGCGTCGGTCAAAAGTCGACGGTATCCCTATACCAATATTGCCAACAGAATCCGAGACGTTGCTCATCTCCGAATCATCCGGGAAATCTACAACTTCCAGGATACAGTCACATTTAGCCATACACGTGCATCGAAGGAGGAGGAGGAACTGAGAAATGGCGAGATCGGGAATGCTGAATTGCTTCCAGACTGTGAGTTTATTGATGTAAGCGAGCATACACTTACATCTACTTAGACCCAGGCCTGCTCCTTCTTACTCCGCACACTGAAAGCCTAGTTGTGAATACTGAAATTGCCAACAAAATCGCCAAGCACCTCTCTACGATTTATGGGGTCACCATTCCAGTTGCAAAGTCATTCATCCCTGACTCGCTGAAACAGTGGGGACGAGTATGTATTGGAAATGGAGGAGATTTGATTCACGCGCGAGGTTATCATAAACTGCGCTCTGATGGTCGCGACGCATCGTTTGTTCGAGTGAGTTTAACTTAACTTTTCAGGAGCTTCTACTTATTATATCTAGTACGTGCTCCTGGTTGATCGCCGTGCTCACCAGTGGAATGCGCCTGAGGACATGGTGCAGAAGTCTCACTATGGCCAACTATGGCGCTTGATGGCCCTTCCACTTGAGCCTAATACTGCTATCAACCCTCACCCGCGTGCCCAAACACTCTTGCTTGCCCTCATACTGGAAGCTAAGGCGAGAGAAGAGACGACATACCAATACAAGGTTGTCTGGTACGAAGGTAACCTCTCCACCGGGGAGGTAGTGGATGCCGAGACGATTCAGTGCGTTGTTGGTCGCGTATGTGATGATAAGCGATGGTATATTATTGACAGGAGCTCTGAATTGGCACATCCAGATATCGTTTGAGCTTGTAACGTGTCTGAAATCCAAATTATAGTATGTTTTCTATTAAATACAGTCGATTGATTCATAATTATGCTGCATTAATGGCGGCCACATAGATGCATAAATAGCTGAGTGTTATCGGCGAGCAGATGTCTGCCCACCGTTAATGGTCACGTGATTATATCGGCGAGCGAACAGTCGCTGGCCGTTTTGACCAGGACATTTGCTCGCCGTTTATTGAATACTCTTGGCATGTCTTTTTGTAATATTACACCATTCAATACATTAATGTTTCATACTATAGTTACATTGCTGTCTCTTAGTACAGCGCCACATAAGTTTCAACACAACATTGTCGAAATCTGAAGGCAGAATACAAAAAATCCGCTGGCGCAAACTGACCTAGTAAAATGTTCCGGCACCTACCTGCGGACCTCGGAAGATCCGATGTCCCATGCGAAATCCGAACCTGCGGATAAAAAATCCGCACTGTCACTCAAAAGTTATCCCAGCACTTACCCGCGGATTTCAGGCGATCCGAGGGTTCCCCTCGGATCATCCGCAGAAACCGGGTCTACAGTGGCAGCTAGTCGGGGGAAGCGATGCGTGTTTACGTGCCACCAGGTAAGCGGGGCCATTATCGTCAACAGCTCCTTGAACCACTCTGTAATCTCCGTGGAAATCGATGAGGAGCTCGAGGCGCCAGAGCGTAGGCTGGGAGTTTCTGCCTTCCAAGCACGAGAGAATTCGTCGCCGCTATCAAGCTCCTCAGCCCTGAAAAATACGGCCGGATGGAGCAAGTGGTGTCCTGAGTATTAGAGAGTTTGCGGAACTGAACTACATGGATTTGTCAGCTTGCGATCATGTGACTACTTCCAGTCTCATACCAGTAGGGCTCCTACGGATTCGGTTCAACGAACCGAACTGAAAGTTTGGGACACGGTTTTCGGGTGGAAATAACCGAACCGACATGAGTCAGCAGCCGAAAGATTCAACCGAGAGTAACCGAGAATATTCGGTTGTTCATGAGTAAGCAAGAATAGGTACACCGCAAATGACCAACACCCGTCACAGGGGCCCACAGGATCCGTGGCGTGCGATCTACTTCCCGCATTGAGCCCGACACGACTCCAAAGCATTCCGCATCGCCTCCTTCCAAAGAGTCCACCTGCAAAAGCCGTCACATAGATATTCGCACCTGCCCTCTTAGGTGCTCGCGCTGAAATCCTTCCCCAGCCACGCTTCGATCTTGGATGTCCACCTGACAAGGTTTGAAGCACTCGGACACCGGCACTGTTTGCAGAGCCACCAGTACGTACATTTCGAGCTTTTGGGATTAATCTATTCACTTAATATATGCGGGATCATCAGACTGAGTCCTATAGGCAGCTGACCCAACATATTGTCCCTCACGTATCTGAATTCCTACGCATTTACTTATCCGCTTAGAGGTTTACCTGCTATCACGAATGTGTTTTTTACAGGTCAGGCTGTTGTAATTGTGTGGCATGCTTCCCTATCCGCTGAGACCATTTGGGTGCCTATAGCATACCAAGTTGACAACGTGCTCAAGAAGGGGATTTACAGAGACATATCAGCTATCTTGTTTATGCAAAAAGACATTACGAATGATTTATGAGTTACTTTCTTGCGTCCTTACCTTCTCGCACGTGAGGATCCGCATAACCGGTGAATACCGGCCGTTACAACGGTTCGAATGCGGTTTGGCTCGGTTGCTTATCTAAGAACCAACGGTTTTGGCGCCGAACTGACTCGAACCGAATCCGTAGGAGCCCTAGGATTGAGACGATTCACGTGACAGTAGGGGCACTCTGTTAAGTCGCGCAGATAGCCAGTATAGCAGATGCACGAGTTCTTGCAGCAGTGATATTGTACAGGCTTCAGAGCCGAGAGAGCAAGAATGCGACGACGAATGGTTTTGAGTGTAGGAAGGGGTGTATGGGTCTGTTTATGGACAAAGGTGTTACTGATTCTAGCATAGGAATCGACAGATGGCTTGTCCTTGACAAAAAAGTTGAAGGTCTTGATGTCATCTAAGCTTTGAGGGGGTAGAACAAGAGGAGCTACAGGATTTCAGCTGATTTTAAAGCATGTAATGTAGATAAATACATACCATTCTTTGCTACCTCTACCAATAATCGCTCCCTGATTAAAGAATCGGGGGATAGACCATACGTTGCAGGGTTATATTCAACCTCCTCCTCGTCCTCCTCTTCCTCCATAATTGTCTCCAAGGAGCTCGTGCTCTCTTCTGATGGCGTTAGCGATCGGTTGCAAAACTCGCTCTCTGGGTCAGGTAAACGCATGACTTGCTCCCAGACCATCGAAAGATCGATCTCGGGGATAGGGGTGAGCTCCTGACTTGAGAATAGGTTGGGTGCTGAGGGACTCGGAAGATTGGATGGGGATGGACTTGGTGTTTCTGTGCGAGATGGACCAGATGCTCGAGCTGGAGAACGTGCACGATGCACCTGGATTGATTCTCTAATCGATCTACGACGCAGACTCTGACTGAAATCGGGAGTTATTAGCTACTAGCGTGCCAAACAAATCATAGTGGGCTCACCGGAGTTTCATGAGCTTTGGACGAAGTGTTGTACGTGATTTACCATGCTTCAGCAGCATATGAGACTTCTGAGTCTCAGTGGTAACAACTCCCCGACATCCGCAGAGACATCTAACTCGACGTTTCTCAATAGGACCAGCCATTAACAGATAAGTGTAGGTGTGGCGAAGGTATAAATTTTGTCAAGTCGTAAGCGCCGAGCTAAGCGCCGTCAATTATCATGGCGTCGCCGCTCTCCTCATCTCGCTCTCAACCGCATCCAGCCTTTGTCCCCCGATTCCCATTAAACCCCATCCATGACAAAAACTTTGTACTACTGGTAATAAGAATCAGGTATGTTTATGCACTTCGTCCCAAACGTCTTGCCTGATGCACACCAGCCACTCACCGCGCATACATTCCCACGGCGTGTTCTCTATCAATCCACCCACATAAACGCGTCAAATTGAACCAGATCTGTCTATAGGTATGTTTACATGCTATGCAATTTACATGTAGTTCATGAACGCGCTCTAACAGCGCGTCGATCTAGCCATGCCACCATCAAAATCCAACCGCTCTTGCGTCACGGCGCCAATCATTCCTGAGAATGATGGTCATCCTTCCGACCACGAGGATGCAGTGCCACAACCATCTTTACATGAGTCTAATATTGGCTTAGCGCAATTTCACAGATCTGGTGGCTAAGCAATCTCATATTAGCAATCGTCACGCATATCAAGGGTGGCACCCACGTCCGACTCATCTTTCCCGATGGCTCAAAGAAGATATGGAAGATTCTCGACAAGAAGGAACTTTCTTCTGGACTGGAGAAGGCGATGAAGTGCGGAAATCTCCCAACGGACGATGCAACCCATCATGATTTCTTGGACATACAGGTACGCTAGATCACAAGTGGTTTATTCATATTCTAACTCGGATTTGTCTGCTCAAGTCCAAGATACGCAACGATACACACGCTAGGCTTGGACGCAACTTACGCCTGTGGAGCCAAGTGTCTCTGGAAGACAAACTTGCAATCGTTACTGCGGTACGCATAATTTGTCTCTAATCATTGCTATTCACATTTTAATCCACCTATCTATCTAACAGGCGCTTGCTGCTTTCCCTTACCTCCACCGTTTCGAGAACAACTGGGCGGCGCTAGAGATTATGAAGCGAGTTCTGCGAAACAAGCGCAATACAACGAATAACAAGAAGGATCGAAGGGGTCAAGGCAAGGCCACGCAGCCTCGAAGGAGAGGGAGTAAGGATAAAGGCAAGGGGAAAGGTAAGTTTTCCATTGTGTGTGAATAATTTTACTGAGACGTTACAAGCGTAGAGCGACAGGCACGGGTAGACGAGCCCGAAGCCCAACCCACGCGCAGTCGTTTGCCCCCAAGCAATCCACCGGATAACAATATTGAGGAAGAGGATTGGGAAGAAGTCCCTATGGAAGAACCTGGCCCTAGTAAGCCCACTAACAAAAGGTCTAAACCAGCTGCGCAGCCCGAACCAAACATCGAGGGCGAGGGCGAGGACGAGGACGAGAATAAAGATAAGGACAAGGGCGAGGACGAAGACGAAGATGACAAAGACGACGACTTGCTAGCGCGTCGGAAGCCGCACCTGGTATGTTCCTATCTGTTAAAATATATGGTGCTTATTGCTCTCCACCGAACAGACCCGCCGTCCTATGGCTCGTGTTACGAGCAATGACTCTGATGATGCGCCCACATTCCCAACTCCGCCAACTACCATCCGCTCGTCGTCTCCTGTATCGACACACAAGAGAGCTCCTGCGCTTCAGGACACTGTAAGTATTTTTCGATTGCTTTCAAATTCTTTCCTTATATTCATTCAATATTTGCAGAATCACCGCTCGCCTTCCCCTCAGTCTCCGTCTCCTCAGTCCTCACCTCCACCTCCACCTCCAACGACCTCCTTGACCAAGACCAAGGGAGTTTCCAAGGTAATTGATTCCAATCACATCTCGCAACTCGCTTATTTACCACACTCATTTTAGAAGCGTAAGGCACTCGATACAGTACCAGACAAACCTGTCGAGAAGGCGCCCAAGCGAGCCCAGCATGACCGGCCAAATGGACGCTCAACAGTAAGTGCTACCAAAAGCTACAGATACAAACTAAATTAAACGTTATTTGTTTATCAGAAGCAGGTCCCAACCCCCTCTACTGTTGAACGTGAGGACTCGTGGGGGGCCAACTACGAGGAGCAAGTCATAACGCTGGAAAAGACTGTTGGCGCGTCCAAGAAGAAGGGCTCGGCGACTCAACCAAGCAAGGCGGTTAGCTCGTCAGATCGTACGGATGGCCCTTCGACGTTGAAGACTCACGGAGCTGCCCCTGATGGCTCTAGCTCAAAGCCTCGCGCCATCCGCCCGAAACGACGCCCCGTACCCGAGTCAGAGCCAGAAGAGGACGCTCCGGCTGAAGCTCCTGCCGCAAAGTAAGTTTCGGTTAGCTCACGTGATCTCTACTTATCCAGTCTTAGGAATACACGCAGCAAGACCAAGAAACCCGCAAAATAATTTCCTGTTTGCTATAGATACCCTTTCGACATGCTCTGTGCCTTTTCCCGTCGCTTAGCTCTTATTTACTCTCGCTTTTCATTTGTGGACTCGCTCGCATTATCGGTGAGTTCGATTCACATTCATATAGAAATGTACTAAGATTTTACAAGTCTCACCGTCACTCTCTTTGTTCCAATGTAACCTTAGGACTCAAACACAACTGGTTGTGTACATACGGACCGTTTTCAACGTACTAGGTAAGTATTGCTCTAAGGTTTCTCTTCGTGCGATGACTACTGACTCTAGAAAACAACGGTCATTTTTCAGGCTTTACGCACAACACCCTTCGACATTGCACAACAGTACGTGGGTGTCTGCATTACCGTACGCCACCCAGAAGTGGAACGTGACCGGGAAGTGGAACGGATGACCCACTGCCCCGAATCTCTGCAAATAACTTGCTGTAAAGGGCTATAATGAGTGATAATATGATTACACATGATATGCAGATAGAAACGAGGGACTTAGAGTGAGAAATAAATTATATTTTGTTAGAAACTTTGGACCTGAGGTCAGGATCTGATCTCAAAGATAGCTTCAGTGCTGTAATCCCCTCATCTTCTTCCTCCACTACATTTTACAACCTTCCTCCGATCTTTTTACTGTCTATGGCTTGAGCTGTGCTTGTTTCTGCCCAGAGTGAGCGTCTACGCACTCTTAAGACTGTACATTAGCAAAAAGTGGATTTGTTATTTAACTTGGAAAGTTGGATTCAGTAGGATTTGGTAGGATTTAGTGGAATTAACATGGATTTATTGGATTTAGTCAGATTACGTCAAATTTAGGGTTATACAACACCCTAGGTCTTTTATTTCAGGAAATAATCCT